>BLKR01002917.1:0-170448 GCA_011170035.1 Teleogryllus occipitalis
CCTTCTCCCGACGCGATCAGCACCAGTATGCGAACCAAAATCTCCTCTCTACTTCCATACTTTTGTTTTCATCGATACTGAACAGTCGAGCGACAGGGTCTCTTGACGTCCTTTTCCCTCAGATCCCGTTATTTCGACTGGGAGAAGTGACTCAATGCATCAACTGATGTCACTGCAGTGCCTCAGACCGGGAGGTTCTAGGTTCAAGTTCCGACGGTAGCTGGATTTTCGATACTAGCTACAGAGGTCGAACTCAGTTGGTCTGGAGGAGAATTCTAGCGGCCGGCTGCTTTGATCGGTAGTTTTCCGTGGTTTCTCCGATCAACACCAGGCGAATGCCGGAGCAGTGCACGAACAAACGGGTCACTGACTGCGCGCGAACTTTCTTTCCTCTTCCTTGTTCTTTCCTCAACCCTTACACTCACACTAACATGCACTGCACTACCACACATGCCGGGAGACCGATCGGGAGCTTAGAGCTTGTCCCGGCTGGGGCGGTATCCCGCTGGTGGAAGATACCTGGTTGAGGGAAACCCCGCTAGACATTTCATTCTCTTTTGCGAGATCTTCAGAATCTGAAACTATATTGTTACAAACTATATTGAAAACCATTTTCCGAAATGTCAATCTTTATACTAGCACTAAATATTCAATATAGGTGTCATAACCGCTAATTAGTTACAGGTAATCCACCACGAATATATCTATTGCGAACTTACATTTTTCATCTTGGGAATTATAGACTTATAAATATTGTATAAAATTGTGACAATAAAGCTTGAAATATAGTTTGTAAAAATATAGTTTCAGATACCGCAGAGGATCTCACAAAAGAGATCCAAACGTCTGTCGTTGAAATAGAATTTGACTTGTGATTGGAATCATCGCCTGTTATTTATTGAATTTATCTAGTGATCCTTGATTTTTTTAAACTGTTTTTGCACTAAATTTGCCCCCAAATTACAGACGTGTAACTATGAAAGATTTTGAGTTCATTATCAGAGAGGAGACTTTGATAAACATGGTGATACCTGTGCTATCTGACGAATGCAGCTCTCTGTACATTACATTTATTTGAACTGCAATTGGGTATGATCCGGTGGCAGTTAAATAACAATAATTACAAAAATAATAAAGGAGTACAGTACAAGCTGAACGTACTAGCACTAATATTAAGTATTATAACAAATATTTCAACTCTGTCATGATATCTAATAATTATATGTCGGTGATGCTAAAATTTATTACAAGCTACATAAATATTGGCTAATTTTTTTTTAAATTCATTGATCGCGTAGGGGACAACAAGCAATTTACGATTGTTCCACCCTCAGCAATGTTACTCAATCTTCCTGCCCGACACACATGCTTCACAAAACCCTTCTACATCTCTCTCTTCGACGATGCATAAACTTCACCTGTATTCGTTCCGTCATCGCGATCGGCAATACTGTAATCACAGGCCGCCTGCCCCGGCGTCGCCCCCGGAGCGAGCGCAATAACTCGGCAAACGAGAAAAGCGTCAGCCCCTGGGCTCTGCGGCCGCGGAGGCACGCCATGCCAGCACCCGGCGAAGGCATCCCGCGGCCGAGGGAGAGCGAGCCGGTGGAGCGGCGGGGCCGTGCGAGAGGGAGGAAGACAAGCGCGAGAGGAGGCTTCAGGCGGAGGTAAAGAGGAACGCTGCGAACGGTTGATGGCACGAGCTCGGTGCGGTAAAGGATGGAGGGGGATGGGTGATCGGCATGGAGCGAACGGGAAGAAAAGAAGAGAGAGAGAGAGAGAGAGAGAGAGAGAGAGAGAGAGAGAGTGAGAGAAACGGGGGTGTTGGAGAGGGAGGTGTTGACGGAGGCGGGGCGAAGGCTGGAAGGCAGGAAGGAAGGCGCGGAGTGAGATGGGGTGTGATGTGGGGTAGTAGGCGGGATGTGAGGCAGGCAGTAAGGTGGGGTGAGAGACGATGAGTGAGAAGGGAATGAGGTGGGGAGTGACGAGGAAAGTGAAGTAGGGAGTGAGGTGGGGAATGAAGCGGAGAGTGAGGTGGAGAGTTGGGGAATGAGACGTGCAGTAAGGCAGGGAGTGAGGCGAGGAGTGAGGCGGGGAGGTCAGGAATGAAACGGGGGTTGAAGGGGGGAGTGAGGTGGAGAATGAGGCGGGGAGTGAGGCGGGGAGTGAGGCGGGGAGTGAGTAAGGGAGTGAGGCGGGAGTGAGGCGGAGTGAGCGGGGAGTGAGGGTGGGGAGTGGAGGGAGTGAGGCGGGGAGGAGGCGGAGTGAGGCGGGGAGTGAGGCGGGGAGTGAGGGCGGGGGAGTGCGAGGCGGGGAGGAGGCGGGGAGGGCGGAGGGAGGCGGGGAAGGAGGCGGGGAAGGAGGTGTGGAGTGAGGCAGGGAATAAGACGAGTGAGTTGGGAGTGTGACGAAGAGGGAGGCGGGAAGAGAGGAGACAGGGGGGGTTGATAGGGAAGGAGGGTGGCGGGGGTGATTGAAATTGAGGGATAGAACGCGAGCATGTGTACGTGTGGGTGCGCTGAGGGTGGTCGATATCACTCGGTGCAAATGGCAGGACAATAAGACGACGCCCGCGCAAGAATGAGCGTGGGAGGGTGGGAACGGACCGCATGCCGCGGGGACGCCTGAGAGGGTTCGAGCATAAGATTCTGCAGACTGAGAGCGTCGTCTCGGTAATGTGGGCTATGATGGAAGAAGAAATTTTCAAACCACTTTTCCCAAACGGCAGTCCTCATATTCGTGGATTCATTTCTCATATGTTTATATTAAAGGAAGAACTCATGAAAACAGTATGAATAATTGTGGAAATATAAATGTCAACGCAGTTAACGTTAACAACAAAATTATCTTACAAAGATTTCATGCAAATATTGAAAAAATTAACTGTGTAAACATTTTTTCGGGTTATTTCGCCCCTTTTGTTATGCTATGCCGTATTTATAGTTCATATATTATACCATCTGCCGAGAGGGTCCCATACCCACACAGAGCCTCTAATGTCTTATGTGTCCCATAATTTGATAAACAGAGTGAAAAAATGTTGAATGATGCTTGTTAAACAATAATTAACTGAGAAAGTATTGCAAAATACATGGCCAATAATTTGGCATAAAAAGAAATAGTTTATGTCGTATTTTATCCATTGTTGGAATTCTATTAAAAAACCTTGTAGTGTAAAAAAGTTAATTCAAGACTTGTTGAACTACTGTCTGAATAGGGACGAATTACTTAAGACCAATTAAATAGCATTCAGAACAGTCCAGCAAACGTCGCGATTTCATACTGCTCATCATGTCGCTCAAAATCACATAAATAATGAATCTTCTAAATGTAAATTAACAAACAAACAAACAATAATATCTTGCACGTGCACGCGAGTAAAAAGTAAGGCGACGCAGAAGCCTTCAATAAAAGGCAATTTATTTGTAAAGTGGTCTTGGCGGCCAGGTGAGGCGTAGCGGAGTGTTAGGGGTGGGGGAGGATGTGGCGGCGCGCGTGCACATCGCGATGGAAATCGCGCGCAAATTGAGCGAAAATCCAGGGCGGGCGGGATGAGCGAATGAAGCGCAGGGGATCCGCCAGAGGGAGCGCGCGATGCGACTCAGGACGGGGGAGTAGAGAGGGGCGGGGCGGGGCGGGGGAGGGGCGGGAAGCGGTGGAAAGGGCGGGGCGGAGGAACGGCAGGCGGAGAGAGGGCGGGGCGGTGAGGGGTCGGGGTCGGAGGGGGCGGAGCGGAGAGAGGCGGGTGGAGAGTGGTTCGGGGCGATAAGGGGCGGGGCGCAGAGGGAGAGCGGGGCGGAGAGGGCGGGGCAGAGAGGGGGCGGGGCGGAGAGGGGGAAGTGGTGAAGAGGGCGGGCGGAGAGGGGGCGGGCGGGAGAGGGGGCGGGGCGGGAGGGGGCGGGGCGGAGAGGGGGCGGAGGCGGAGAGGGGGCGGGGTGAAGAGGGGCGGGTGGAAGAGGGGCGGTGAAGAGGGGCGGGGGTGAAGAGGGGGCGGGGCGGAGAGGGGGCGGGGCGGAGAGGGGGCGTGAGGCGGAGAGGGGGCGTGGCGGATGGGGGGGTCGGAGAGGGGGCGGGGCAAAGAGGGGGCGGGGCGGAGGGGGGCGGGGTGAGGCGCGCTGCAAAATGGGATCGGCTGCATATGAGTGCGACCTACTTTACGCTCGCTCAGGGAGAAAATGCCCTATCAGGTACCGGGAAAGCGCGTGGCGTGAAATGGAATACGTTGTACCTGCGGCATGATTTCGGTTGCATAATGCTGTTTAATTCTGCAATTATCTTTTAGCTTTATAAGGTTTGTGTTGGCTTGCAGTTGGTCAGATCATCATTGAATTAATTGCGTTTCGAAATCGATATATCATGTAGTAATATCCCTAAATTAATAAAGTTATTTTAAATTGTGAACAATTAGCTCTCAAACATCTCAAAGTCCAAGTTTGCCGAAGTTGTATTGTATAGTTTTCTTGTGTATATATTGACATGTGTAGTTTCGTCGTCAGAAGGAAGGAATTATATTTATAACAAATTAAAAAATAATATTCATAATTAATTTTAATTTACATTTGAACACACTTGCAAAATTATTAAGGTGACACCTCGCTACTTCAAGCCACGATGAATGCCAAAGAGGTTCTTAGCAAAACGGGATCAGTGAGATATATGATCATGAGAATATATGAGTGCGACCTAATACACGCTTGCCCTGGAGCATTATTCTCTATCGGTACCAGGAAAATTGTTGTCGTGAAAAGGAGCACGTTGTATGCGCGGCATATGATGCCAGACTACATGTGTAGTACTTTAACTCTGCAATTATCTTTTAACATCAGCGTATGCCAAAAAAGATTTCTGAAGCCCGAAATGTGGTTAGACAATGTGTATAATCAATGAAAGCTGTGGCTTTTGCCGTATATTAATGCAAATTCTTTGACTAATGAATTGTTAAAACATATACAATAATTAAACGACACGTTCGGCAATTTACAAAATTATATTTTCGCCAAGAATGGTGTGTGTGATGTAAATTCAAATGAGCATGGCTTATAGTATTATATATTTTAATAAAAATAATAAATTATACACACAATTTTCCTTTCTTTTTTAATACTAGGGCCTTCATGAAATTTTCAAAAAGTGTATGAAAACAGTATTAAGGCAAAGACTAAAGTTTTATTGAACTACTACTGGCCGTAAAGGATGCCCTTCAAGTTTTTATACGTAAGGCTTCTCAATCCTTTAGTCGACGCTGTAGGGTAAGGATGTGGCATGACTAGCAACACGATCCAATTACCCTAATTTCAGGAAGCTTCTTTTAGAAAACAGTCGTTTTCTGAGTGTATTTTAGAAAGTCTGATCTTGCACGTTTCTTAACGTATCACAAGTTTGTAACAAATTAATGCAAATAATATGAGTATATTAATAAATATTATAAATCATTTGAATAAATATACTAATTAATAATATAATAAAAGTAACAGGCCGATCTGATGGCCGAGATCGCTAAGGCAGTAGTGCAGTGGCAGTCTCGGACAAGAGGATTGCGGGTTCTGGTCCTGCCTCGGGCATAGTTGTGTTCTGTTTGTCTCTGTGTTTGTGTGTGGCTACTTGATCATCCAACATCATCTTAACAGCATCGCCGTCACCCTACTACAACTGCCCTGCTAACAACTGGGGTACAAAAATGGAATCTGCTCTAAATTGCAGATTCCCCCTCCATGGAAATTACCGTGCACCTACCACGATATTCAGCCTGAGCTCCGGTGGGATCCATGTATCGTGTCACTCAATTCGAAAAAAACTGTAATATATTCAGTAATAAATAACTTGTCCCATTTTTTAGTATTTTTTGCTTAGGAAAAACGAAAATGAATAGAAAACGTCTTAATTATTGAAACGTCAACGGCATATTGCTATCTAATAGAGTTTGTTGCTAGAGTTTACGCCTCCTACAAGCCTCACAAAACATATACCATTTCCTTAAATCGATAAGCAAATACACGATTTACAAAATAAAATAATTAGGTCTAAATTTAAATAAATATGGTAACGTAAACACTGGGTGTCATAGGAATAGAAACTTAAGAAGTACTAACATTGCGCTCCTTTGCACTTGTACGTAAAACATCACCCTCTAATTTCGAGAAATAGATCATTAAAAATGAGCCCGAAAGAACCGTACCACTTAAGTTTGAAGAAAATCGTAATACGTCCAAAAACGCTTGCTGTTCCAACAGATATATTTAATGAGATTACATAACATATTTCTAATTATGACTAACTACTTATATTCTACGCCTATTCTACAGATAAGCATTCCGCCCGGGAGAACCTAAGGATCACGGGCAGATTCAGAAAATATTTCAGGTGAGGCAATTTTGGTTAGAATCCCTCCAAGTATTTTTGAAATAATTAAAAATATAAAATGGTTAAATTGAATTAAAAAACGTAAGTTCTAAAAAAGGGATATTCCTCTTAATGTCATTTGACCAATTGATAAACATGAACTAATTGATGTCGCTGCAGTGCCTTTGGGCGGGAGGTTCTAGTTTTCGAGTCCCGACGGTGGCAAGATTTTCGACAATAGCTACATAACTAGGTATAATTCAGCCGCTGTTCGGCGGAGAATTCTTCGGCTTCTCTGATCTCTAGTTTCTCCAATCAACACTAGGCAAATACCCGAGCAGTGGCCTCACAAACAGGCCACGGTCCGCGCGGGATCTTTCCTTCCTCTTCCTTGTTCTGTCCTCACCCCTTACTTACTCACACTTACATTCACTATACTACTACACATGCTGGGAGACCAGTCGGGAGCTTAGAGCTTGTCTTGGCTGGATTGGTGCCTCGCTGGTGGGAAATGGTTGGGAAAAACCCCGCTAGTCGACGGGTGGGCTTCGCCACATAGCTAGGGAAGACCATCGTCACCAGTCACGATAAAAACGTACACTACACTTACAGGAATAATGAACTTAGCAGTTGATGCACCCGGAAATACTAACCAATCACTCAAACATTGAAGAAAATTACAATAAGATCGTACGTTTTGCCTGAGCCAATCAGAATTCAACGTACTGAAACTTAATTGATACGCTTCAGACATAGTGCTCGCATTTCCTTCATCTTACAAACAAGAACTCCCCTGTACCAAATTCACGAGTAATTTGTCGAACATAATTAGTTTATTCGCCATGTCATGTTAAAGTCACAATAAAAATTGTCCAAATTCTTACTTTGAATCCACTACAGGTATCAAAACCGTTCGCAAACTACATTACAATAACAAAATTACAATAAGATGTCGGGTGCCTCCGTTCCTCCCTGGGAGCGCCACAGCTTAGCAGGACGATGGCTGGGAGCACGGCACGTAGGGCGGCGACCGCGTTCCGACGGCCGTAAAGTGCAAAGGGCCGCAGGCAGGAGAGACGGCCACGACGAGCGCCGGCGACGAGAGGCAGGAAGCCGGCGACAGGGGGGGCGGAAGTACACGCGCGTGGACGCACGGGATTGTGGAGGGAGGGGGAAGCGGAGTGCATCCTTCGAGCTTCCAAGTATTGATTCCAAGTACGTCAACTCCTTAGGTCATTACACTGTCAGAAATTTCCGCATTACTTCAATGTAAATTACATTAAAGTAATTATCATGAGCGCACATTACATTAAATGTAAACACGTACATTAGGCTGCAAGAGCCAAAGCATTATGTTGATATCTGGAAGGAATTAATGAATGATCATGATGGACTGATGATTATGAATATACGAAATAAATGATGAGAGGCAGGGTCAACGGAAGAACCTCTACATTAAGCCTGCACTGATTTTAACCTGTGTATTAAATTTAATGTACAAATTAATTAAGATTTTCTTTCATGTACAAGATTACATTAAGTTTCATGTATAATAGATAGATAGAAATTTATTCTACAATTGGGCAAATGATGCCCGGTGGCAGAATGCAAAATTACAATTACAAATAAAATAATATATAAAAAATAAATATAAACAAACAAATTAACTGTCATTTCCTATATATGCAGATGGCATTTACAATCCTATACTAAACATTAAAATGCATACACACTACCATATAAATGAATAAACTTACATATTACACAAATATACATACATACAAACATATACGCGTATATACATAGAGAGACGAAGGAACCCTCACCTACACACCAATCAGAACTTATTCAGTCATATTCAGAAGAAATGAAATCACTTCACTTCACTTCACTTCACTGCACTGCACTGCATATAACTTTATCTAAATATTAATTGTTCAATACTTTTTCTGTAGACTACGCATAATCGCACCTTTCATTTCACTTCACTTCACTTCACCTCACTATACGTTTTCACCCTACTGACTAATTTCCTATATTTTTTTTTAAACCCTCGCGCTGAGCGAGTACTTGCAGGTTCCTTGCTCAAGGTATCCCCCATGTCCGGGCGCCGCCCCAGATGAGACAAGCTCTAAGCTCCCGACTTGTCTCCCGACATGTGAGGTAGTGTTCTGTATTCAAGCGTAAATAAGTGTTCGAAATGTCTCATTCACAATGCAAACTTAAACGTAAAGTAATACTGTAAACTTAGCCGTAAAATTTACACGTAAGAACAAGCATTCACAATAACAAACGTGAGCTGGATCGTACGTTTTGCCTGAACCAATCAGAATTCAACCTACTGAAACTTAATTGATACGTTTCTAACATGGTGGAAAGATCTTTCCACCATAGTGTCTAGCATTTTCTTCGACATTCCTATAGATTTACTTTGAATTCACAACAGGCATCAAAACTGTTCGCAAACTAGTTTTCTACATTACAATAACAAAATGACATATCCATAAACTATCTGAACACAATCTGAAATCCACCTTTCACACTGTTCTCTGATTGATCTTCGGTAGAATTCCGACGTAAATTGTTTAGTTACCAGCATTTTAGTAGTATGTTAATAAAAAATATTTTGGAATTAAAGAAAACAAATAACCATAAAGAACATCGTGCTTTGCTACTTTACCCTTTATTTACTTCCATTCCTACACCATCGAAGTAAAACCACCTAAAATTCCCTCAGATTGCACAGGCGAAATCTGCAGCGAGTAAAGAGGATCATGCAAAACGACATTGCTGTGGATTGCTGGTACTCTACAACGTACCCAAACCCCTTTATTTAAAAAAATTAAAAGTTAAAAAACAACAATGTTTTTGCAACAAAATATCGATGTGAGGAAAACACCAAAAGCAAAATATCGATGTTAATACATCGATGTTTCTAATGGAAAACATGGACGCTTTTTGCCATCCCTATGCCTACCTCGACGTCACGTTTGGAGAACTCGTCGGTGCCGTCCGTCTTGTTGATGATCTGCGCCACGCCGATGACCTCGCCCTCGTAGTTGCAGATGGGCGTGCACAGGATGAGGGACGTGCGGTAGCCCGTGCGCAGGTCGATCTCGCAGTTGAAGCGCGGGTCCTGCGAAGCGGAAACGCCGGGTGAGCTCCTGGCACCACACAGGGTCCTGCGCTTAACCCTTTAATGCGTGATTTTTTATTTTTACTTGCAACAAGTATTTTTCATTGCATTCATTTATTTAGTTATTTATTTTAATTAAGGGAAAAATAATAAAAAAACTCAGAAGTAAGTATTGCTTGAGAAAAACACACAACTAAACTGTGATATGAATGAATGAATGCCTTATTTTACTTGGCGAGACTCAGGCCATGAGGCCTGCTCTTCTGTCTGATCACGTAAATTTCGTTGCGCTCCTTTCACCTACTAGGGGAGAAAGAAGGTAATACTTGGGCGACAAAACAGGCAACATGAATTTAGATCAGAAGCTTCATTTAGGCGTGAGGATCTTTTACGTGCAGTAAATCTACTAACACGGGACAGCCGGATTCACTTCCCCTCCGAAGGAAGGCATACGAAGGATTTCCCCCCTTAAAAATTCACGGATTCGATCGGGTTTGAACTTGGGTATAACAGCCCGATACGCTAACCGTTACTCCATCGCCGTCACAAACCGCATACCGCCGATATCCTCCAACAAAATGTGCTATATTTCACGATTTTAAAAAATGTTACTTATTTTTCAAACCGTTTATGTCATAAAATAAGTATCAAGCACGTCAATAAAATAAGTATCATTCGTATTGCAGTTTGATTATTTTTCTAAAAATGTTTCGTTTCCGATAATCAGTGTGTGTTACCAGGAAGTTCCGATTCACGACGCCACTAGATTACTTTCACTTTATCTCGTTATATTATCGCATTTGCCAACTAACAATGCATGAGATGACATAAACGCATTATGTACTACATCACGTGTAATATGAAATAGTTCATAATGAAATCGTTTGAATGTGGTTACCTGAAGATCTAAAACCTGAAGACTTGACCCCTTACCTGAAGACCTGAAAAACATGATGTTACAGCTGAGTTACACAAGACAATAAAGGGTTAATGCACCACGTCTTCAGTTGACATCCTGAGCGAAAAAGCTCACGTTTCAGTTCTTTTCAGTGTTCAAATCTATTATTTTCCCTTTCGAAAGCCTCTTTCAACATTCTACTTCCTGTAGGGAAAAAGGTCAATCCAAGCTTTGAGTTTTTTACTCACAGTAGTAGAAGATATTTTTACACGATCAAAACTTAGCTCTCCAGGATTTTGGTAATGCACCGTATGGGGTCGAAAGATTAGATATAGCCTAGTTCTAAGTATGGGATTGCAGAAAGGTACGGGGGAGTAATGATGATGCACGGTCCATGGTATTTGTTTAAGCATTACTATGCTAAATGTTAATGAACTATTAGGCGTCTAACAATCAACATGAAGTAAAATGAGCACTTGCCACACTTAAAAGGAAAAGAGCTAATTGGAAGAGATAATAAATGTTTGATTTTATTGGTAAACAAAAAAATCTATAACAATTATTTGGGGAAGACGAATGAGGAAGTAAAGTATGAGATCCTAATTTTCTAGTGACATTTTATTTATAAAAATATCGTTTGTTCATAGTTAGTAACATTAAATATTTACTACTCGTTCAATTGATTTTATACGTAAATATCTTGAATTTAATAAGATTACGAAAAATTACAATCTGTATAAAGTATTGAATCATTTCTGGATTTGCTTTCTTACAAACATTTTAACGATAAATGCTTTGTTGAGTTCAAAAAATATATTCGGGATGGCAGGTGAAAATATATCTAATCTAAACTCGGTTTTCACGAGAATATTTAGATGAAGTATAAACGATATTTCTTGTTTTAATAGCATCTCATTTACAAAGCAATGTTTATATTTACGCACAAGAGAGTGATACAAATGCGCCAATTCACTATGTTTAAAACATAAATCAAATCAAGTAATTTTTACATTTTCAAATCTAATTGGCTACCTATTATTTCGTTCATTAGCATGCGCATCACGTACATACACATAAAGATATTTGATTAATAGTGGAAAATTATCATTACAGAATTCACATGCATTTAAATTACTGCTTGTAACGCGCAAAACTGAATCCGCTATATTTAGTATAATTTTTTTATTTGCAAACTAAATAGATAAACATCATTTGTAAGCGTTGCTGTGGTGCCGTATGGTTACATACGTGCACCAAAATACATACGCATACAACTTTTAAATGGCGCTTATAAATTCCGAAATGATATGGAAATTTTCATGTCATCATCTGAGAACACATTGCCCTTCTGGGAAGAAAATGCAACTTGAAACCTAGGATCCTATACCTCGCTTGCTTGTTTCCCACATAAAACCACGATAATATTACAAGAAACTTTCGAGGATAAAAAGGAACTTGGAATCGAATAAGGATATAAACGACGGGACATCGTAGAAGCTGGTTTCTAAAGATACATTCTTCGGTTTCCAGCACAAACATGAAAGTAAATCATCTCAAAATTCTATACTACTCGCACCAGAATGACGTCAGACAAAATTGATTTTGAATTCATGAGCTCTTTGAGAGCCTTTTGGGAAACATGAAAGGGTTTTTCATCGTGTAAAAGAGAGTAAATATTCTGAATAGAGAGCCTGAAAAATATAGGGGAAAATTGTTAAAAAACTACGACAACAGCTCGTTTGAGAGCAAGGGAAGAAAAAATACGTTCAGTAAAACGCGTGACAAATCGTTTAAAGAAGGCGGACGAAAAGGTTTTTGAACCTTCATGATACACAAATAGCTTCTGATATATAAATAAAAGGTTGTTCTGATATATTAGTCTGGAAAAAAATAAGAAAAATGCCATCAATGTTACACCTACAACTATTATAAATACTCAGATATATCGAGTTCTAAAGAAAATATTTAGTGTGATACTTTAAAGTAGACGGGGAACGGAAATTAAATATAATAAGAATACACTATATAGTTTCAAAGAGAAGAAAACTCGCTTCTCTGCTCAGAATACTTCGAAGAAGTCTGAAACAACGAATTTAAACGATACATTTATCATTTCATCATCATCATTATTATTGTAGTCATTATATAATGGTATTTTTATCACTGTACAGCATACTTCCCGCATTCGCCTGGAAGTGATAAATAAATGACCGGAGCAAATTATATACTGGCAGGCATCAAAAACGCATGATGTTCAACATATCAATGCAATGTACACGTAAGCTTCCGCGGCTCGCGTCGATTACTTCTTAGCTGTCCGGGCCTCTCAGCCCACTACGCGGCGTCACCCGGACAGCCAAGAAGTAATATCAATGCAATTTCAGAGATTCTGTCAGAATCAAACCGACGATCTCCGTGTGCGCTCAACCGTAATGTGTTCTCGGTATGCTGGGTTGTAACCTGACGCCTTTGCACTCGCCGCTACCAGTGTTAACACAAAGAGCTTGGGCAGCGGCACTACATGCACTTACCTCTTGCGGTCGCGCCCTCACCTGGTAAGTGTCGCTCCCGGTGTTAGCACAGGGAGCATGAGAACGCTCTTGCAGTTAGTACCGGGGGCTTAGGCAGCGACACTAGATGCGCTTACCTCTCACGTTAGCGCTCTCATCTGGTAGGCGTCGCCACCGGTGTTAGCACCGGGAGCATGGGCAGCGGCAGTACATGTACTTACCTCTTGCGATCGCGCCCTCACCTGGTAGGCGTCGCTACTGAAGTTAGCACAGGGACCTTAAACAGAGGCACTAGATGCGCTTACCTATCACGTTCGCGCCCTCGCCTGGTAGGCGTCGCTATCGGAGTTAGCACAGGGATCTTGGACACGGCACTACATGCGCTTACGTCTTGCGTTCGCGCCCTCGCCTGGTAGGCTTCGCCACCCACCGCTGTTAGCGCAGGGAACTTGGGCAGCGGCTCTACATGCGCTTAGCTATCACGTTCGCACCCTCACCTGGTAGGCGTCGCCACCGGTGCTAGCACAGGGAAAGTGGGCAGCGGCACTGGATGCGCTTACCTCTCGCGTTCGGGCCCTCACCTGCTAGGCGTCGCTCCTGCAGTTAGTACAGGGAGCTTCGGCAGCGGCACTACATGCGCTTACCTTTTGTGTTCGCGCCCTCCCTGGTAGGCGTCGCCATCGGTGTTAGCACAGGGAACTTGGTCAGCGGCACTACATACGCTTACCTCTTGAGTTCGTGCCCTCACCAGGTAGGCGTTGCTACTGAAGTTAGCACAGGGACCTTAAACAGAGGCACTAGATGCGCTTACCTCTTGCGTTCGCGCCCTCACCTGGTAGGCGTCGCGGATGTTGACGGACTGCTTGGTCTGCGCGACGGAGCCCGCGATGCCCACGCCGAACGGGATGCGGATCTCCTCGGTGCGCGCGCGCCGCACCGCGTCCTCCAGCTCTGCGCCCACACACATCCCATCGTCAGCCTGACAGGTCCCCGGCAGGGCTCCCGTTAGGATCCCCGACAGCCTCCGTCAGCCACTCCATCAGCCTTCCCGTCATCTTGTCACTGACCTCATCAGTTCTCCCGTTAGGATCCCCGACTGCCTCCATCAGCCTCTTCGTCAGCGCCCCGTCAACCTCCATGTTAGGCAACCCATCGGTGCTCCTGTTAGGATTCTCTACAGCCTCCGTCAGCCTCTCCATCAGCCTTCCCGTCAGCCTGTCGCTGACCTCATCAGTTCTCCCGTTAGGATCCCCGACTGCCTCCGTCAGCCTCTTCGTCAGCGCCCCATCAACCTCTATGTTAGCCAACCCATCGGTGGTCCCGTTAGGATTGCCTACAGTCTCCTTCAGCCTCTCCATCAGTGTTCCGCAATTCTCTCCGTCAGCCAATCCATCGGTGCTACCCTTAGGATCCTTGTCAGCCTCCGTCAGTCTCTCTGACAGCGCCCCATCAACCTTCCTGCCAGCCAACCCATCGGTGCTCCCGTTAGGATCCCCGACAGACTACCCGTAAACCTGACAGGACCCCATCAGGGCTGCCGTTACGTTCCCTGACAGCCTCCGTCAGCCTCTTCATAGGTGCCCCTCTCAGCGCACCGTCAACCTCCCTGTCAGCCAACCCATCGATGCTCCCGTTAGAATCCCCGACAACAACCGTCAGCCACTCCATCAGCGCTCAGTCAACTTCCCTGTCATCCAATCCATCGGTGCTCCCGTTAGGATCACCAACAGACTCCCCGTCAGCCTGACAGGGCCTCATCAGTGCTCCCGTTAGGATCCCCGACAGCTTCCGTCACCTTCTTCATAGGTGCCCCTTCATCCCCCCGTCAGCAACCCTCGCAAGTGCTCCCGTAGAATCCCCCACAGCCTCCTTCAGCCTCTCCGTCAGCGCCCCGTCAGCTTCTCTCAGTCTCCCTATCATTGCCCCCGTTAGAATTTCCAACAGCCTCCGTCAGACTCTTCATCAGCGCCCCGTCATCCTCCCTGACAAGCTGTCAGCGACCCCATCAATGCTCCCGTTTGTATCCCCGACAGCCTCTCCATCAGAGTCCCGTCATTTTCCTCTCCAGACCCCCGCCAGCCTGTCAGCGATCTCATCAGTGCTCTTGTTAGGATTACCGTCAGTCTCCCCGTCAAACTCTCCATCAGACCCCCGTCAAAATCCTTGTCAACGTCCTCGTCAGTCCCCCACATCGTTCCCCTCACCTCGTCAAAGAGTTAGCACCCCCGTCAGTTCTGTCATCGCCCCGACAGCAACCCAATATCGGTCCCAATTTACACATATACGTTCTTAAATCAGTAACTACAATTATTTCTTTGCAGAACTAAAGACAGTTCATAAAAAGTTACTGTAGTCGTCTTACAAGAAATTATAAAACCATGAACTGGCTGCAAAATATTCCTGAGCCGTCGTAAATGAAATCTGACGAAACTCGGCAACAGAAGTCCGTTATCGTTAACAACAGCAAAAGGGTAACGTTTTTCGATACATGAGAATTCAGTATTAGACGCAACTTATACAGAACAAGAAAGAACCACGAAGTTTTTATAATTCCTTTTGCTGTTACTGACGTACCTAGTTTCTCCTTACGTCACAGGCAAAGTCCACGTGATCGCCGTTGGCGCCCGAACCGACTACTAACCCGGGGTTTAGCAATGAACAATGTTCACAGAGTTACTATGATAAAGTAGTTGTAAAATTTTTGACGCTTATACTTTTCGCAATTTACGATACCTAGCAACTTTCAAAAATCCATAAGTCTCATAATTCAATTCGAGACTCCAAACTCGAGGTCTGGCGTCGTAAAAATTGATTGCGGTGACGTAAAACTGCGAACGAATCCTATTCAAAGCCTGGAAGATTCATATAGTGAATCACTGGCGATGAAATGCATAAAGTCAGTATTACCTAGCGCATGGCTTACGACCCCCTTTCAACCGAGTGAAATATTCCCGCGGTGTATCTTATTTGAGCAGCTTGCACTGAACTTCTCGCATGCGTTCCCTTACGACCACACCCGGCGCCCTGTTGTTGATTTACGAGAATACGTCACCCGTTGCTCAGCAAGAGCTAGCTGCACCAGTATTTGCTGAGGATACGACGCCCACGTCACAGTTCATCAAATTCCGACATAAACGAACAAAACCCTTGAACCACAATACTTTTTACTCGTGCTATTTTAATTCAATTGTTCTTCACCTTGACAGTTTATAAGTCATTAAACAATGTTGGAACTCAAAATATCTAAAATGTTTCAGGGAGTTACAAATATTTTATTCAATGAATGTTTACACACGTAAATTTAAATGAGACACAGACAAGAAAGAGAACACCTAATATGCAAATTTGTAGAGGTAACAAAGTAAATATTTCTAATATTTACTTACTTTATATTTACGACTTAAAATTTATTTGAAACGGTGTTATACCGTATTTTGTTTTCATTGATTTCAATGAACTAGTTGTAAGTAGTGGGAGCTATTTGGTGATATGTTTGTTTTCATTTTGTATAATAATATCGTTTTATTATTAGGCAAATCATAAGACTTATAGACATATCAGGAGTGAATAATTTTGATGAATGGGTGGTTAAAAAATAATATGAATTCTCCGGAGATGGGGGGAATGAGAGGCTGGGGAAACAGGATATTTTCGAGAAAACCTGCAGCAAACCCGCCTTGTCCATCACAAATTCAAGATGAATCGACCAGGATTTGAACCCCGGCACTCAGAGATGAAAGGCGATCGGAGGGACGCAACGGGACGCTCGCCATTTTAAGTAAGGATGGAGTATTTTAATTTCCAAACCAATGCACAGTAATTACAATAAATCGATGGCAGTTAAACAAGTTATTGATACCAGTTATCAACGTAACTAAACATAAGGACTGGTCGTGTGGTCTGCTATATCAGTTAACACTTATTGGAAAATAATTATAGAACATTTCTCGTGATATTTTTTAAATAGGAAGTCTTGGGAAGTTAATAAAAGTCATGAGTTAACCTGTATTGATTTACGATTTACCATCACGAAATTAAAACTTGAACAATTTATTTTCTGTAACAGAAATGAGATCCCGCATACATTACTCTCCTTCACAAATGGGTCATAGATGGCAATGAAGAGACGATGCTCACCCGACTAGAAGGTTGTTTTTTTCAAATCTTTATTTTCCCTGTTAATTATTTATATTTTACAGGGAGTTTCAATATAATAATTCATAACATTTTGGAATGATTGCGCAGTCATAAGGTAGGCTGTTATCCTTCATCAACGAAATAACTGAGTAAAGTAATTTTAATTGTAACAATTCTGTTAATTTTAATTTTATTTATAATTTTCACTTGCGAGTTCATTAAATATTCATGGTGGGCGGAACAAAGCTTTTGGGTATTGTGAACGTATACGGCAATTTTGTTTTGATTTACATAATTTGAATGTACAGTTTACTCCGGTTGTAGTAAACTTCAGGGGACTAACATGTTTGGTACATTATATCCGAGGTCCACTATATCCGATGATGTCAAAATTAAATAGAATTTCTCCACAACGATTGATTTTATTAATATAGAGATACAGCACAATACATTAACAGCACGAACTGAAAATTTCAATATCTTTATTTGTCTTAAAAAATCCAGCAAGATTATAACTTAAGCAAGCAATCGCGCGTCGTCGCCGCCAACTGTAGCCTACGCAGGACACGACCTTTGTTTCGCAGTGAAACTGCGTGGCATACGTTCGTGAGAAAGGCGCCCATTCCTCGTGTCCTGCCTTCGCCTCAGGGGAGACTTCTTTGATTACGATCTCTGGCCGACGATATTTATTTCAAGCAGCCTAGTGTTGGAATTTGTGGCATTGAGACGATGTATTCTTTCCCAGGAGGAAATTAATTTCCAGGATGTATTTCCTTCCTGTTGTCCACTATAGCCGAGGTTCACTGTTCACTATGACTGAATATTCTTGTGCTTGCTTGTAAAGTATCGGGACGTGAAACGGGAGCAGTGACTTAAGTTCGCTATAACCGAGGGTTCACTATATCCGAGTTCGCTATAACCGGAGTCGACTGTATTTGTACAAGTGTACATTTGTAACAGTGACTTAAGTTCGCTATAACCGAAGGTTCATTATATCCGAGTTCGCTATAACCGGAGTCGGCTGTATTTGTACAAGGATCATGAATGGCAATGGGGCGGCGATGCTCACCCGTCTCCACGGTGACGTCGAACAGCTTGGCGACGAGGTAGCGCGCGTCGCGGGGCCCGCGCGCCAGGAACAGCGAGCAGCGGTCGGCGCGCGTCAGCAGCCCCACGTTGACCAGGATCTTGTGGCAGAGCACGTCGATGTCCAGCTCGTTGGCCACGTCGCGGATCAGCTCCATGAACAGCTCCCCCTCGTCCATCTGCAGCAGCTGCTGCAGCTGGCGCCGCCGCGCGCCGGCCGACACGCTCTGCCTGCCGCACGCCAACACACGCGCTTGGCGCACGGAGCACGGCCACGGCGACGTCGCGGGCGGCGCAGGGAACCACTCGTGGAATATTGGGTGACTGGGGAGGTGGTGTTGGCATTGGAATACGAGCAATGGCAATGAGTGGGGAACCACTCGTGGAATATTGCGTCACTGGGGAGGTGGTGTTGGCATTGGAATACGAGCAATGGCAATTGGTGGGGAACCACTCGTGGAATATTGGGCGACTGAGGAGGTGGTATTGGGATTGGAATACGAGCAATGGCAATTGGTGGGGAACCACTCGTGGAATATTGGGCCACTGAGGAGGTGGTATTGGGATTGGAATACGAGCAATGGCAATTGGTGGGGAACCACTCGTGGAATATTGGGCCACTGAGGAGGTGGTGTTGGCATTGGAATACGAGCAATGGCAATGAGTGGGGAACCACTCGTGGAATATTGGGTGACTGGGGAGGTGGTATTGGGATTGGAATACGAGCAATGGCAATTGGTGGGGAACCACTCGTGGAATATTGGGCCACTGAGGAGGTGGTGTTGGCATTGGAATACGAGCAATGGCAATGAGTGGGGAACCACTCGTGGAATATTGGGCCACTGAGGAGGTGGTGTTGGCATTGGAATACGAGCAATGGCAATGAGTGGGGAACCACTCGTGGAATATTGCGTCACTGGGGAGGTGGTGTTGGCATTGGAATACGAGCAATGGCAATGAGTGGGGAACCACTCGTGGAATATTGGGCCACTGAGGAGGTGGTATTGGGATTGGAATACGAGCAATGGCAATTGGTGGGAACCACCGTGGAATATTGGGCCACTGAGGAGGTGGTGTTGGCATTGGAATACGAGCAATGGCAATGAGTGGGGAACCACTCGTGGAATATTGGGTGACTGGGGAGGTGGTATTGGGATTGGAATACGAGCAATGGCAATTGGTGGGGAACCACTCGTGGAATATTGGGCCACTGAGGAGGTGGTGTTGGCATTGGAATACGAGCAATGGCAATGAGTGGGGAACCACTCGTGGAATATTGGGTGACTGGGGAGGTGGTGTTGGCATTGGAATACGAGCAATGGCAATGAGTGGGGAACCACTCGTGGAATATTGCGTCACTGGGGAGGTGGTGTTGGCATTGGAATACGAGCAATGGCAATGAGTGGCGAACCACTCGTGGAATATTGGGCCACTGAGGAGGTGGTATTGGGATTGGAATACGAGCAATGGCAATTGGTGGGGAACCACTCGTGGAATATTGGGCCACTGAGGAGGTGGTGTTGGCATTGGAATACGAGCAATGGCAATGAGTGGGGAACCACTCGTGGAATATTGGGCCACTGAGGAGGTGGTATTGGCATTGGAATACGAGCAATGGCAATGAGTGGGGAACCACTCGTGGAATATTGGGCCACTGAGGAGGTGGTATTGGCATTGGAATACGAGCAATGGCAATTGGTGGGGAACCACTCGTGGAATATTGGGCCACTGAGGAGGTGGTGTTGGCATTGGAATACGAGCAATGGCAATGAGTGGGGAACCACTCGTGGAATATTGGGCCACTGAGGAAGTGGTATTGGCATTGGAATACGAGCAATGGCAGTTGGTGGGGAACCACTCGTGGAATATTGGGCCACTGAGGAGGTGGTCTTGGCATTAGAATGCAAGCAATGGCAATAGGTGGTGAACCACTCGTGGAATATTGGGAGACTGGGGAGGTAGTGTTGGCATTGGAATACGACCAATGGCAATGGATGGGGACCGGGGCCGTCTTTGCCAACAGTTTCATTCATTCAAAGATAAGTAGATTACAAGAAGGTAATAGGAAGTCCATACAATGCAAGAGCTTTTCTTTCTTCTAACTAACAGGCGCTAAGTAGGCACACTCTCTAACCGCCCTCGGCCATCCAGGGCGAGATGACCTGAATGGCCGGGTCGGCTACTCAGAGCACGAGTGATGCTAAGAAATGACATTTGTGAAAAATAATTATAAGAAGGCGCCATTGCTGGCTACGATTGAAACATTTATTAATTACTGATTCCGGATGCATCAACTGCTGAGGTCATTAGCCCCGGAAATGTAGTGCATGCTTTATCACGAAAGGTCGGCTTGTAGGGCTCAGGTATCTCTGACCAGCGGGGCATCGCCTCAGCCAAAACAAGCAATAAGCCGCCCAAGCCGAGACACTCATACTGGTCTCTCAGCATACACGGTAGTGTAGTGCATGTAAGGGTAAGTGTGTGTACATAAGGGGTGAGGATAGGACAAGGAATGGGAGGGAAATATCGCGCGAGGTTCGTGGCCCGTTTGTCAGGGTATTGCTTCGGCATTCACCTGGTATTGATCGGCGAAACCACAGACAGCTACCGATCAGACAAGTCGGCCGCTAGAATTCTCCTCCAGACAATGATTGAATTCGACGTAGCTGTGTAAGCTAGTGTCGAAAATCCTGACAATGTCGGAACTCAAACCCTAAGACCTCCTTGCCAAGGACACTAGAGTGACATCAAGTGATGGCCAGAGCCACCTCAGCCGGTAGGTGTGAGCTAAGCTTGGGTGAGTAAAGCAATTGCCAATCACCACATTTCCTCCAAAGTGCCTGATAGGATTTGTTAGTGCAGTGTTATTGTCTCGTAGTAACCTAAAGTTTGGACCTGCCTTGAATCACCGACAAAAAATCGTGCTGTAATGTCTGAGTCATCTTCAAGTATCGATGCTTCTCACGACTTCTAAGACCATCTTTTCAGGCAGGTGTGTTCACCAAGGTACTTAATCCATTCCTCATCAGTATTGGTACCAGTGGATTCAGTGTTAGCGGAAAAGGGGAACAGTTTATTGACAAAATGAGTAGTTTTCTCGTAATTTGTGCTTGAAATTAAGGGAATTTATAAAAAACTTTTTTTCTAAAATACGATCCAATTGTTTTCTTTAATTTTTCCACTGATTGAAGAAGGGTCTCTTAAAAGAAAGTCACGGGTCTCATTTTCGTTGAAATCTCGGAATTTTCCAAAATTGCAAATTTTAAAAATGTGAGAAAGGATGTGCAGTTGTAGTACCACTAGTTTGAAATAAAATTGTAAGTAAAGACATTACTACGCAAACAGCCAACCAGGTTGCCAAGATGGCTTGCTATGGCTGGCGCGCCTTGAGACGACAGTCTCGGGTCGATTGGAGGGAAGGCGCGAAAGAACCATCCTCGGAATCCATCTCCTCTAACTAAATCGTTTACATGACGACAACTACAGTGCGACAGGAAAGTCTCTCAGCAATGGCACCTTGCTGGTGAGAGTGCTAGCAATAGAAATTATATTTGTAGCATTAGCTGAAGCTTGTAACAAAAGTAAACGTACACTGCGAACTCACCGCAATCATAACAGATGCTGGAAGAGTAGTTCCCTTCACTTCCTCTCCAGAGATCTGGTTGCTCCCAACGTAACTGAAATTTCTACTAGGAGGCACTGATTCGGCTGGGTGTGGTGAGACTATCCGCACTGTAGCTTCACAACAGTTTGCTGGGCAATCACTGTACTCATGACTGCCTTCAAAAAAGGAACTCAAGGAATCGTGTAATCTCGGCAAGTGCAGGGCGGTAGTTTGTTGTTGGCGTCAGAAAAATTTACACGACGTGAGATGATAAATAAATGTTAGGAATGGAAAGTAATGTTTTGTTTGTGAACGGATTGAATGAGGCATAAAAATCAAGCTCTCAGAAGATCACTCAAGTTGGGGATAATTTTGCGGTAAGGTTATGAAAGACTACTGTATTCTGTGAAGCAACAATTGACAATTCTCTACATCTGTCTTGTCTCAAAACTTGAAACACGTCCTGCAAATGGGAGAGGACAGACTACTGTCCTATGACCAATCGTTTGCACAGATTACAGAGATTTGCACGACGCCAATCGCTCGACAGCGAGCTCTTTTGATTGGGAGTTTTCCGTGTTTTCTCCGATCAATTCCAGGCGAATGTCGGAGTATTACATTAACAAACGAAATCCCTCCACTTACACTAACACACATTTCCATGCACGCGCACAAAACGGGAGAGCGGTCGGTAGCTTATAACTTGTCCCCGCTGGGGCGGTGGCCCGCTGGTGGGAGATACCTGGTTGGAGAAAACCTCTCAAGCCTACGAGTAAGTCGGCGCTGGATTTCACGTTCAAGTGGACGGGGAGAAAAACTGCACTCACTACACTTACGGGCATAATGACCATGGTAATTGACACACCCAGAAACAAAATAATCACTCAATCACTCGCTGGCTACCGGGACAATTAGTCATTGTCGTTTACACTAGCCCTGTCGTTTACACGGCTGTGAAGATAGACAAATAAGAGGAACGTAGATGCGGAGAACAGGAGGAGGAAAACAGAGGAGGAGTAAAGGAGAGCGAGAAGACTGAAGAGACGCTGGAACAGCTTGGAATGCGATGAGGAAGAAGAGGACAAAAGGAAAGGAGAGAGGGGAAAAAGAGCTGTCCATCTGTCTGTCTCTGTCTGTCTGTCTGTCTCTCTCTCTCTCTCTCTCTCTGTCTAACTGTTCACTCTGAAATGATAGCTCAGTAGTGACACTGAAAAGAAAAGTTTTGAGCTATCTCTCGCGTATTTGCTGAATCTTTCATTAAAAAAACGGGATCACGCTGGCTTGGATGGCCAAGATTGTTAGGGCCCAAATCGTCTGAAATCCTCAATATAAAGGACAATAGGATCTATTCGCCCTCCGACCATGAACGACTTTCGTATTTCCCATGTCTCGTGTCGCTTAAGGATTTGCATTATATTGTGAACCGTCTAGTAGCCAGTGCATACAGAAGTTCAGGAAATTTCCCACTTATTAGTGAATGGTGAGGATTCAAAATATGAATTGAGACAATTAATGTATTTTCACATCAAACTCTATGTCTATTTTTTTAAATATGCGGATGAAACGTAAAGAACAGATACATTAACAGAAACACTAACGTAAGTCGTATATTATGTGCTGCCAGTGAACATGGTAAACCCTAAAAATCTGATACTAAGTACTAATTTAATCGTAGGCTCGATTTCAGTAAGGCAAATATTTATATTTTCAAAGTTCTTTGGTAATCAATAAGTAATAAATGTATTAAAAATTGCTATCGGAAAATGAAAGAATGGTTTCCAGTGAATAGTACGTTTAATGAATCATACAGAACCTTATTTTCGCAGAATTCTTTGAGAGGGAAAAACCTATATAGTGGTTCAGCAATTCTAAATAGGTTGCAATAAAAGGGCATTGCGCTCATCGAAAAGGGTATCGTACAACATGTAATTAAAATCCCCTTTGTGATACCAGAGGGGCGTTATCGAGTTGCATTCTCTACGCTCATCAAGATTTGTTCCATATCAGGTAGATTTTCTGAACGATAAGCTCTTGTAATCGATTTGCACATCCCAAAAGTCGGTAGAGGTGAATTTACTTTATTGTTAAAACGATTAAAATCCTGTTTTTAGGACCGTTAATTTAAAAAAACTCAATTTTCTACTTTTAAAATCATACAGTAATTCAAATTAATTAGGCGTTGACCGTGAAATTAATAGTGAGAAAATAAATCTGACTCTGTCAGTAGTCGTCGCTTCTGATAGTTCTAGGCGGAAAATGCTCTCACAGTAATATACAACTTTGGACTGTGACAGCCGTAACAGTCAGTCGGCGTAATCGAGCTTTTATATATGGGGTAAATTTTTTTCTTGAATTATTTTAATTTCTCTTTAATTTGAGTCTTTTTGATGTTAGAAATATGATAAACTTGAAATGGTAATAAGTAGTGAATATAAACATAATACAATTCTCGGTTATCCGATAGAAAAAATCTGGCACACATATTTTCGTACGAAGCCACTATTCACCGCCTCGCGCCGCTCTAGCATGTGCATCCCTTTCTGGATTTGGAGGGGAAATGAGCGCGGAGTCAGGGGAAGTTGCCCGTGCCCGTAGGAGCGCCGGGCTCCCCAGGCGGGCAAGTACCTCGTGCGGGCGCGGTTTGACGTGCCTGGGTTAACGAATCGGTTCAAATATCGTGATCCATGTCCGGCAGTTGTGGAGCCAGTACCTGTCGATGAGGTCGCTTGTAATAAGAGTTAAATGTGTAAAGTTGCTCTCGCACACTTGGAATGAAGTGTGTTCGGTAATCAGATGTGGAAGGTTGTCTTTGTAAATCCGTTTGTACTTTAGTTGCGGTACTACAATGACCAATGTGGCAGATGTAAGATGCATACATCACATTTTTGTGGCACCAGAGGTGTGAACGTTGCCGTTGCTGTTGACAGTAAAGCTTGAACGTTGCTTGCTGTTGAACAGTTGTGAAATTTGTAGATAAATGTGGTTACGTGGCAGATCTTGTTAAGAATAATACCAAAAATGGATACTTTCAAGACACGTCGTGTATATTTCTCAATATTACTAATTATCTTTATTGTCAGCAGCACAGAATATTGTAGGATGTTGGAGAAAAAATAGCAACCACAACCGATTATGTTAGCTGACGACAGAAGCCAGTGACTTGAAGATAGTGAATGTACAGAATATTTACTACAAACAGAATATTTAGAAGTATAATGGTATTATAATTTATACCCGAGTTTTGGTTGGTAACATGATTTTTCTAAATATATAATCAAAACATAAAAAATGACCTTTAAGATGGAAGAAACATAGGTTGAAATAATGTGACTGATTTAAAAGATATTCAGCCCCAGTTGGTGCGCCATTTGAAATAAACTGAATATACTCAAACAAACTCGGTCGAGGAACCTGAAAAGCAAATATCTTTCTATCTTGCTACTTCATTGATAGAATTGGCACAATGAAAAATCATATATTCATTTCACAAAAACATGGAAATTTATTAAACAATTTAAAACAATTTTGGTATTGTATAACTTTACCCAATATAAAATTAAACGTTTGTCATGACCGTTCCAACCTTATGTCTTCGCGCGCTTTTGGACCATCTTTATCCATCTTCGACGCCGCCGTCCTCAGGTCCAGACACCATCTTCTCTCTTCTTCTCTCGGAAGCACACTTCAATCACCGTTCATCAGATCAATAAACTATTTGCTGCTAACATTCCAGTCCAGTCACTGACAACTTCGCCCAAGCCCTCAATGTCCCTCCAACTCGTTCACATGAAATATTTTAACCTCCACTGTCACACTTAGAGTTCCAATTTTGATGTTCTCTCAATATCCATTCCCTAGTAGATGCTTACAAGTCCCCAAAGAAAAAAACTCCTAAAATTAATTGGAGCACGATCCGTTCATGAACACGGCATCAGTCAGAATGAATGTCTCTCGTATTCTTTCAGCGTGCAAAGCTCGGACCTGCAAAGCTCGGTCCATAATTTCGATTGTTTATTTGCAGATAACATTTGATGTACTTTCGTACCTAGCCAATCTCTAAATTTCTTGCAAAACGAACTAGCCGTCTTCACGACTGTCACTGCTTTTTCGGCCAATCCCAGAATTCTATATAGAATTAACTAGCCGTCTCCGCGATTGTCACTGCATGAATATGTTGACCTTGACGACGGCTCGCTTACCGTTGCTATGCTAGCATATTCACATAATTTATCCCCTTTAATTGACACCATTTATAATAAATGTTGTACAATATTCAGTGACATATTGGTATGTCACAATGTATATTAATTTTCCACTTTCTAAGCACTACTACGTATCAGCGACGAATGGGTAAGCACCCTATCACGATGCAAAAATATAATCTGAAGTTCAAGGCAAAGTTATTCAACCGGTACTACCAAAATCAGTTTCTAAATAAATGTCCAGAAATACCAGTTTCATATCTTATTCGAATGCGTGTAAACATAAACGACAACATAGCAGAAAGTGCATGAATCGGGGTGCTTCTTTCACAGACATCTCGTGGGCTTGTAGTCCCAATGTCATTCAAGCGCTGAGTGCTCCATTCAAATGTTCACACAATTATGCAGAGGGCCTCATTCAACAAGGGTAAACGTGACTGAATCTGCAGTTCTGCGATAAAAAAAGGTCGTACTAGTGTCGTTTAACTCAATTTAAAGATAGCTGAGGAAAAGCAAATTAAAATTTCACATCCATTTCCGAAATCCATTTGGCTTCTTCTTGGCTCCCTCCAATTTCAATTGAAACGCACGAAGGTGTAATTCCTGATTTACAAATGAGTTCAAAAGTTATTAAAACACTTGCAAATTTCTTTACTTTATACAACATTTATGTCAGTATATTAATTTATTTAATAATTGATAAGAATTTTTAGCACCACATAAAATATGTGATATCCGTCTTGGGAAAGAAATTAGAAAGATGTTCCGCAATAGAACGCAAGAGTATGTGTTCACGTAACAATACTCTTGACATTTAGAGAAAAGTCCAATATTCGAATACAAATGTTTCTAAATAATAAACTATACAGTTTGGGGTCGTAAATTAGTTTTTTTAATTATTATGATTGACATTCACGTCGAGGATCGATCTCTCTTCAAACACACGGTGAGTGACACCGAACAGAAGCTTAGGAGAATGGATTTCGATCTGAGCCCAAACTCGCAATGCAAATGAGAGGAGGCTTTGTGAGGACCTATCGCTTCTCATTCAGTTATGTAAATCACTTCCAAAATCTCAATCTCGGTGAGTCACACGAGTAGGACTGGAATCATGCAAATTTATCAGATATTGGGGAATCTGTTTATGAGTGTTGGGGTAAAAACATATTTATAAGATGAGCACATACATAGTGAACAGCATTTTAGAAATAATTCGTTTTTCGATAAGTGTTTTCTATCTTAGACCGCGTTATATTTATGAATTATTACAAGAAAATTATTTGCATGGAAAAGCATAATGTCATAATTGAAACATATTGAAACTGCAATTTTGAATTAGTGTTTGAACGTTTGCCAAAATTCCTAGGTTTCCTTCACTTCTGATCAAAATCCGCGGAAGAAATTATGAGTTTGAAGCATTACCTGTAAGATATTTTGGTTTTCAATACTTTAAATGGTAACATTGTTATGAGACAAACTATTCAACGTCAATACTGTAACGAATATTGCGTCACCTGCCGGCACCACCACGAACTACCTGTATGGACGGATTGCGTCATTTGCTGGCGGCCCTAGATTGTCCCAGAGTGTTCGCGGGGCGTATCGTGGGGTCCGGAAAGTTCTCGGCGGCACCCGCCGAGTATAAATACGCGGCGGCCAGCGACCGCGAGTCAATCTTAAGTCTGAAGTGGAAGCTGAGCTGTGAAGTGTGTGCATCGCGGTGAATAGCAGTGCAGTGATTCTGCTCAGTGACGTGAACCATGGCCGGCGCCATGAACTGTGGTCAGTGCAGTGGACTCTGGCCAGTACATCGAACTGCGGTCAGTATTTAGGACTGTGTGACAGTGTAAGAGAAGTGGACAGTGAAAATAAATACTCAAGAGAAGTGTAGTGTAAATAAATAATCAAGAGATGTGTGCCATATAAAGAATAATCAAGTGAAGACTATCTGTGCATAAATCAAGTGTTTTCAGTGATTTTGTTAAGAAACAAAATAAACATTTTTGTTAAAATAATACCGGAGTTTTAATTCACCACCTAGAATCGTAACAATACTAAATCACAAAGTGATTAAGTTAAGTCAATTCATATTTACATATTTATTGATTTCTCGGCTCTGTTTATGCAGTTCAGAGAAAATATTGTAATACTGCGGGAAAAAACTGCGGATTTTAGACAGAAAAACTCTTATTGGCGGGATCTGCTAACGAAAAGTGGACAAAGAAATCTAATTGATAAATACAGCAAATTACTTTCTGTAACACGTTGTGTAATCAGAATCCATGTTTTGTGGGTCCTTGATACCGAAAAATCGATTGACGGCAAAAGCCTATTCGTCTGACTGTCTGTGAACAACGCTAGCGGCTAAATTGTAAGCAGGATTTTCACCAAAATTGATATTTCTCAATCGATCTGGATGATTTCGGGGTCCCTGGGATTTGAAACAGGTATTTTCATTTTTGGGAGATATTTAACCAGAAGCCCCTGTTTTTTTTGTTTTTTCAATACAAAAAACAGCACCAAACGTGTTGATTAAATTTTTACCTCGGATAGAGTTAAGGACACTTAAGAGAATAGTGTAGTTCTCATTTTCGTTGAAATGGCTGATTTTTTGAAAATAGCAAAAATTGAAAATTTATTCCGCATCTTCTTACAATATTGAAGATTTTTTCTTAATTAAATGTGTTTATCAGAAACAGATATTTTTAAAAAATCATATATTCTTTTGGAAAATATGACTATTTTGGCGAAATTTTGAGTGAAATATAGGCAATTTTTAATTTTTAAATAATTATTTTCTCAGAATCAGCTCGGAATTTTTCTTAAAATTTTCGCGTATGTCCCAAAGATCGGTAAAGGAAGCCGTGCTGGTCACATTTATGCAAAACGACAACACGGCAGCTGAAAAGTATTAGGATTTGTGCGATTTTTGCGCGTCTTGTTAATCGCTGGATGTTAATAACATTTTATCAAAGGAAAAATAATTTTAGAAAGGTAATATATTTCACGCAGAACAAACCAATACTTTTGTAAGACGCTTCGATTGCTATTTACGATATTCAGAATTTGTTAGCTAACTTCGATGAAATCAAGGCAAGCTTGTGCGAAATATTAGTCTCTCTCTTGTGTATAGTCTGCAAATACTGTAATAGTTGAATTTATTCATGTTTGTTTCATTGCTACTGTTCATGGAACATGCGATTCGTTCAAGTTATAACTCATTTACAACTATTCAAATATTTTCAACTTTTCGAGTACAGTCGACTCCGATTATAGTGACCTTCTGGAGACTAACCTTTTTGGTTCATTATATCCGATGCAGTCAAAATTAAATAGAATTTCACCATAACAATTGACTTCATTAATATAGAGATGCAGCAATATCCATTAACAGCACGAACTGAAAATATGAATATATTTATTTGTTATTAAAAAATCAATTATTTTCAATTGTAATCTTGGTACATTTTTCATTAGTAATTTCTCTAGATCCTTCTCTTGAATTCGTGCTCTCTCCATAATTGATTCTGCACTGACATCTGTCTCTAAGTATCGTAATGCAGTCTTGACACCTTTCAATGCCTCTTCCGCTGTTGGAACGCCATCCCACTCTCTAAAGGCCCTCTCCTCGTCTGATCCAACTTATTTCTTACCTTCACTGTAGTCGAATCTTCGTATGCTTATTTGTTATATAAGTGAAACGGGACCAGTGACTTCAGTTCACTATAACCGAGGGTTCACTATATCCGAGTTCACTACAACCGGAGCCGACTGTAGTTTCAGTTGTAACTTTTCAAGTTATTATTGAGTTTTTAATAAAGCAGAAATCACAATATTTCAATATTACGTTACTATTTCCAATAATGCGAGACAGTATTGCTGTTGTATCACTTCTATTTTTTTTAATCTTTGTTCTTATTCACTTTTTACTACACTTCCTTCGAATCTACACTTACTTGCAGATAAATCATCATCACCATTATTATTATTATTATTATTATTATTATTATTATTATTATTATTATTATTATTATTATTATTATTATTATTATTACACAGCAACTCTTCCGAAGACTTCTCGAAAAAGATCGATGCGTTTTAAAGGTCTGGAAAAAAAAATAAAAAGAAGTGACGGCTAGTACGCAGCTCGTTAAAGATTACTGTCACTATAGAAGTATTTTTTCCAACCTACAAGGCTAATGAGATTTCTAATGTTGACTCACTCGATCGGATATTGCGTTTGGCCCAGCAAATCAGAAGGGAGGCGCGAAGATGTCTGAAAAGTTATAAGTAGGTTGTAATATCCGCCGCTTTATTAAAAAAATTGAGCCCACGTGACGGGGGAAGACCAATAGATCTGGGCGTATAAGAAGGTCGCTGCTGAATTAGCAGCAGATGAGTTTGAAGCTGCAAATCTCAACAGTCACAATAGGCGTAAGAACAAGGCTGGATTTATATCTTGAGACACCGTAATCATGACCAAACTATTGAACCAACTACTAGTCATGTTAAAAATGTTTTTAAAAAAATAAGATTAAACAGAAACCTTTACGATTATAAACAAATTGAATAAACTTTTGTCTAAAAAATAATTTAGTGCTTATATCCAGCGGGGACCCTAAGCAGTGTTTATTCTTCTTATGTATCAATCCACCCTTGTGACAGAGACTAAATCACATTGTCACTGCGAAGGAATTATGCCAATGGGTCTCGGAAAGACGTATCTGATAGTGGAGGCGAGATGACATTAGAATCGGGGGCAACTGGGCAGTCTCAACAAGTCCACATCTCATCATTGACAGTGTAACCTATACTGAGGCACCAGTGATGGTGGATTTTCTCAAATCAGCTTAATATTCCAGACGAACTACATTTCCCTCGGAGAGGCATTTGAAGAAACATTTTTCTCAACCCATATCAGGGCTTGCTAACGTTGTACTCAACACAAGTCCTGGGCCGTGCGGTATCCATTCTCTTTTAATGTCAAATTCCTATCTTGGGTGACCAGGATTCATCGGATTTAGCTTCTATAAAGCGTGCAGGGGCGTAGAACCATTAGCTGAAGACAGGGATTACGTACCTATACAAAAATTCCAAAAAATTGTTATTACTAAAAATATAATGAGGGTGTCTACCATTCAAGTGGGTATTAAGTTATAAGATCCATAATCTATACCGCGTCCTACATGAATATATAGGCATTAATATAAAGACGAAAAATGATACTCCTTTAGCATGTATTGTTCGTAATAATCAACCAAAATTGACATTACGGCAAATATGTCTGACTCTATTCAATGCTATATCAATATCAACTGTGTAATATATGGCTTTGAACATTCCTGTTACAAGTTAAATGATTATACATAATCCTAGTAGTGATCCAAAATTTCCTCCCGTTGAAATGTTGGATGGAGTTGGTAAATTGATTAATGAGTTGTTGACAATTATAAACAAAATTCAGGCTAGAAGCGGTGTTTTTTTAGGTGACAAGCCGAAGAGCGGCTCTGAAGGTTCAAATGGTGCGCCCGCCCTAAGAAGGCTTCCGGAGACACGACGTACAGCGTCACCGGCGACTCCTGCAGCCACCTTCACGAGACGGGGAAGCGCTAGCGAGCAGCCGCCTGGGTGATGGACCAATGACGCCGCGTCAGTGCAAAGGATCGCCATTGGTTGGTTGCTTGGTTGTTAGTTGATTGTGATTCCGGGTGCGTCAACTACTGAGGTCATGTCTCTGTAGCATAGCGCACGTTTTTTTCATTGGGAGGAGTCAGTGATCTTTCCCCGCTGGATGGCGAGATCCGGCGCCGACCTACCGTCGACTAGCGGGGTTTCCCCAACCAGATCCCTCCCACCAGCGGAGCACCGCCCAAGCCGGGAAAAGGACTCAGTCCCTGACCGGCATGGCAAGTGTGGTAGTGTAGTGCGTGTTAGTGTAAGTGTGTGTGTAAGAGGAGAGGATAGGTCAAGAAAGAAGAAGGAAAGATCGCACGTGGTCCGTGGCCCGTTAGTTAGGGTACTGCTCCGGTATTCGCCAGATGTTGATCGGAGAAACCATGGAAAACTACCGATCAGAGCAGCCGGGCGGTAGAATTCTCCTCCCGACAGCGACTGAATTGTGTGTTGAGAGCGGGGAAAAAGGACATGAATGAAACAAGCTTAAGGATAGGAATATATAGTAGGCGGTACCTCATTAGTTAAAAGATGTGGAAATAGACTTAAAGAGAAAATATGACCCCGTTGAGAGTAGGGCTGCGTCAGCAACAGACAACATTACAACACTCATGAGATGTAACAGGAAACTGAAAAACGGAGTTTTATCTATCCTATGCGGCATCGATAATAGGACGAACGGAGGACATTCAAGTCTAGGAAAGAAGTAGGTGTTGGATACAGCAATCATTCAAATCAGCCACGCGCGCGCCATGGGCATCGCGCACTTCAGCAGGACCGCTAGCAGGAGCGATGTGGCTGAGACACGCGCCACCAGCCCCCTAGCGAGAGACGAGTCTCTATCAGCGCAGTGCCTGGTACGTAACGGATCAGCCACAGCTAGGGAGTCAGCAGATAGTTTAGATCAGCACAGAGAGTTCAGAGCAGATAGTTTAGAGCCGCACGCAGAGTTCATTTCAAAGCAGTTCCCAGTTCGTAGCCTGGAGGGATGAGGGATGAGCGGGTCGGCAAGGAGAGCACTAAGGAAACGCCTGGTGTACGGAGCTGGAGAAGGCTCGGAGATGATCATTGCTTGGGAGCGCGGGAATCACCCTCCCACGCCGGGGAAGGACTCACAGGGGCCACGACCTTTGCAACGGCAGCCGGCGGTGAGAAGTGGGCGAGGGAGTTCCGCAGCGAACGACCTCCGCTCTGGGTGGCCGGAGTTACCAGACTGGCATGACAAGAGAGGAGTCGTGCCACTAACTCATCGGAGATTTATTGTTTTGGAAAGATGTAGAGTGTCTGCCGAATGTAAAGAACTTGGTACGAATAAACATTTGTTACGAGAAATAAACTTTCGCTTTCCTAAACATAACAATAGGGTCGTCGCCCGATAATAAGTGTCACTGATAATAAATCGCATTGAAACTTGTATCGGCAGTACGTTAAAATGTGCTACGTACAAAGATGCGTGTGACAAAGTAATCTGCGATGTCTAATGAATAACACAAAAGGTAGGAATGGAAAGATCTTGGACAACCAGAACGAACTGTAACATTGTCCAACTATAACAGGAACAACAGGGTTTGGTGTCTAACCTTACGGGATGGGTGCGAATAACAGGACTAAAGGGAAGCAGCTGATATCGCAGTAAAGATTAAAACGTACCACAACGCCCAACAGATGTAGCAGAGATTATCGCCACGTGTTCCTTCCATTGATTGATTGATTGTTAGTGATTCCAGGCGCGTCAACTAACAAGGTCATTAGTCCCGTAAGTGTAATGCATTTTTCATCGGGAGGTGGCGGTGATCTTCCCCCGCTTGATGGCGAGATCCGGCGCCGACCTACCGTCGACTAGCGGGGTTTTCTCAACCAGGTATCTCCCACCAACGGGGCACCGCCCCAGCCGGGGGAAGTTCTCAATCCTTGACCGGTCCTTCGGAATGTGGGGTAGTGTAGTGCATGTTAGTGTAAGTGTGTGTATAAGATGTGTGTGGACAAGGAAGATCGCGCCCGGTCTGTGGCCCGTTTGTTAGGGTACGGCTCCGGCATTCGCCTGATGTTGATCGCAGAAACCCCGGAAAACTACCGATCAGAGCAGCTGGCCTCTAGAATTCTCCATCAGACAGCGACTGAACTCGACATAGATGAAAAAGCTAGTGTCTAAAATCCTGCCGCCGTCGGGACTCAAACCTAGTACCTCCCGGTCAGAGGGAAAGCAGTGATATCAGTTAATACTCTGAGCCACCGCTCCCGGTCGAGTTCCTTCGCGAAAGAGTAGGTGATTAATACAAACTGCTGGATTATCAGAAGAGAGATAATTTGCACACAACGGCAATAAGTTGCCGCCGAGACCGCAGGGAGAAACGTCTCATCAAAACCGTCGAACGTTATCACGAAGAATCGGAAAGAAGCAGCAGGGACAGCTGCAGAAAGGAAATGCACGTAAAATACACAGCCGTATCAGGGGGTTTGTACACAAGACGTTTCTTCGGAAAGTAGACAGGAGGATTTTGAAATAATAACATGGGTTTGCAGTGAAGAGTAAACCACATCGTTACATCTAACAGGCGTTGCGGCCACCGTTCTTCTCAAGCCTACATTACTATTTTGTGACTGAAAGGGAGTATTCAGATCTCATGGTGGATTCTTAGCCTTTTCCATTTCTCTCACGCCATCTGGTGCAGCGGACCGTCAGGTTGACATGTGGAGACGCCATGACACAATGCTCTGGAAAAGTGATCGCCAAACCGTCCATCGCGAGCTATTGCTCGCGAGTTAATTTTCGATAGGTCGCGACCATGGTCAAAGTTGGCCAAGATTGGTTAACAAGTCTGATAAAATATCATACTTACACTTATAATTTCTTACTAACTACACTTCAATTTTTTGTAATATGGACTGGAGCTGGGAACCAGCAGCAGTGTTGGTAGCGCTCACTGTTCACTGATATGTGTAAAGCTCTTCACAACTAAGCACCTGTAAGTTATTGAAGTATGAAAGTTCACATTCTTAAAGCACAGCCCACCAGATAAAGTGCCCTCCAAGAGGAGGCAGGGAGAAGCTGATGTGGGACATCAGCATGTGGGCTGGGAGCCCAGGGAAGACATATAGTCCGCGATACGTAATTTGCTTAAGTTTCTTCTCCAGCATTCGTATGTGACTGATCCGAGGCACCACGAGAAAGTAACGATCAGAGCACCCGGGCCGCTAGAATTATCTTCCAGACAGCGTCTGGATTCGACGTAGCTGAAAAGCTAGTGTCGAAAATCCTGCCGCCGTGGGGAGTGTAACCTAGGACCTCCCGGTCAGAGGCGCTGCAGTGACATCAGTTGATGCACTGAGCTACCGCTGCCGGTACTATTATTGAAATAAATAGTATTGTTGACAATGACGACGCCTTCAATCTTTTCAATAGCAGCAGTTTCCGTGCGCGGCGGCGTGCGCTCTCACCTGGAGGGCGAGCGCGCCTTCTTGACGGGCGACGAGGCCAGCCACGAGTGGAAGAGCTCGGAGGTGACGGAGTTGCGCTTGCTGCGCGGCAGGCCGCCGCCGCCCCCGCCGCCGCCCACGTCGCCCGCGTCGTCGCACGCGCCGGCCGCCGCCCGCGCCGCCAGCGCGCGCCGCAGCACCGCCGGGTCGGCGCGCTCGCGCAGCCAGCGCTCCACGGCGGCCGGCCGCGCCTCCAGCAGCGTCCACAGGCGCGCCTCCTCCGCCGCCCCCGCCAGCCCCGCCCCCGCGCACCCCGCGCCCTCCGCCTCGAACGCCCCGTCGTCCTCGTCCTCTTCCTCCTCTGCGGGGCACACACACACACACACAAGCAATGTTAAGGCCCATTCACAATGCAAACATAAGCATGGCGTTAACATAAAAGTTAGGACTACGTCTACAAGTGGACTCATTCACAATGCGTTCGCATAAGCATAATACGTAAGACGTTAACTTAAGAGCTTGCAAGCTTCTGTGCTTATGCTTATGTCAGACATAAGGAATGAGCCAATCACAGTTCGTTAACTCAAAATCGAGTATCGAAATCGATAGGCGAACTATTCCTGTCGATTCGTGTGCTGAGTCTCATAGCCAATAGAAACTCTTATTTTGCCTGTGTTTATGTTCGACATTGTCAATACACCAACTCTTCGCTTGTGTTAATGTCTATGCCTATGTGTTATGCTTATGTTTGCGATTGCATTGTGAATGGGCCTTTAGTAATATTAACTGTAATATTGAAGACACACTAGCAATATTAGTAATATTAATTGTAATACTGAAGACACACAAGCAACATGAGTAATATTAACTGTAATACTGAAGACACTCAAGCAACATGATTAATATTAACTGCAAAATTGAAGACACACAAGCAACATGAGTAATATTAACTGTAATATTGAAGACAGGAAGTTTTTCTTAATGAAATACAGTCGATTCCGTTTATAGCGAACTCGGATATAGTGAACTCGGATATAGTGAACACTCGGTTATAGTGAACTTAGGTCAATGATCTCGTTCCACTTACATTACAAATAAGCATAAAATGATTTGGTTATAGTGAACCTCAACCTCGGCTATAGTGAACGGACGAAATAAGTCCTGAAAATTAATTGGATCTCGTATGTTATTAGGCGAGTTGAAGGGCTTTCGGGGAGTAGAACGGTGTTCCAACAGTAGAAGTGGCATTGGAAGGTATCAAGATCGTATTTCGATACTTAGAGGCAGAGTACAATGCAGAAGCAAGTACTTAAAGAGCACGAACTCTGGAGTAGATCTAGAAAAATTTCTAATGAAAAAATGTACGAAGCAAACAATTAAAAATAATTGATTTTTAAGGACGAATAAAGATATTGAAATTTTAAATTCGTGCTGTTAATGAATTTTTTTGAATCTCTATATTAATAAAATCAATAATTGTGGAGAAATTCTATTTAATTTCGACATCATCGCTTATAGTGGACCTCTAAGATAGTGAATCAAAACTGTTAGTCCCTAGAAGTTCACTATAACCAGGTGTCGACTGTATGTTCTAAAAACGTAGATCTTTAAATAAAATCTTGTACAATTTGTTTTGAAAATGCTAGTATATATTGCGTAATTTTTGCTTTAAGTGAAGGAAAAAATATTTCTAAATAACGGCTCCAAATTGTTTCCTTAATATCGTTTTGAATAGAGTAAAATAGTCTTATAAAAATGGAGCATGTCGGGTTTTCGTTGAACTTTCTGAATTTTCGAAAATTGTTACAATGAATTCGAGAATGTTTGTAATGTTGTAGAATCACTAGTTCTTTTATAATATTTTGTTATGAGCAGAGAGTTAAGATGTTCTTGAGCATCGGAGTGAAAAAAGTCTTAATCTGTCTTCACCATCAACTAATTTTCGTAAATAAAATAAAATGATTATATTTTAATTTGGTGATGCTGTAGTTCATTACTTGGAATGAAAATTTTCTCTGCATTTCATTTTCATACAATTAAAACCCGTAGAAATAATTCACTTCTCATTAAAAAATTTCCTCCACCGAGTTCTTCCATCTGAAAGCAGCCGCCATGCGCTTCTACTAATTTAATGATTTATATTCCACAGAAATCTCAAGCAGAAATGTGCATCCCTTCACACTTGGAGTAATTCCAACAACGTACGCATGTCCGAGAAACTTAATTTTTTGTTCTAAGAATTTCACAAGTTTCGTTTGCTGTCCTTCCATGTCAACAAATCGAAAAAAAAGCTGCCAGCTTACCTTCGTCGGCGTCAACCGCAACCGAGACCAGCTCGTGGGCTGCGGGTTGAGCCATGTTTACGGCGTCCGGCACCGTATTTGTCCCATCCTCAGTCCTCATCGCTGCGCTCGCGCTGTTGCTCGCGTCCTCACCCTTCATAGCCAGCGCGGACGCCGAGTGGGCCACCATGTCCCCGGATTCGGTGGCTGCGACCGCGGCCTTAGGCACAAACATCAGAGACGTTCATTAAAAGAAGACAAAACTTAATAATTAGAATTAATTCAAACATGAACTACTTTTTATTTATTTATTTATTTATTTATTTATTTATTTATTTATTTATTTATTTATTTATTTATTTATTTATTTATTTATTTATTTATTTATTTATTTATTTATTTATTTATTTATTTATTTATTTATTTTTACGTCAGAAAACAGTTAAAACTGCGTATGACGTGCTATGGGTAGAAGTGAATTGTGTGCACATTTTCAAAATTCTGTGATCCCTACACTAAGTCATATGCTACTTGAATTTTAAAAAACGTTCCCATGTAATAACATCTATTTTCAAGGATAAATAAGCAATAAATTTTGGGCTCTTATCCATGTTGTCCATGAAAGCTTAATATTAATGAAAATTATAATATATATTGAAGAATGACATCAGAAAAACACAGATGTATTTTATGAACATTGTATTAAAAACTATAACGAATTTAGAAGTAAGATTAACGAAAAGTGTCATTAATAAACAATGAATTTAAAAACAATATTACTTTTCCAAAATTGCCCAGACTTTTAAAATCAACTTATTTTTCAGGCGCATTTCCTCAAATTCGTTTTGCCCTTAGGTTATTTTCCAATATCGACTATTTATCGGAATTATTTTCAGTATATTTGTATAAATGTTTTTAAATATTTTTATTTTTAGGCGCATTACTTAGATGAAAATAGGTAGAAATTCACACAAGTTTCCCACATTGTTGTGCAAAACAAATGTGCGAAACCTCAAAAATCGCCATTTTTTTTATTGAAATGAAGAAATATGTTTTGGAAATATAATTTTGATTAGAAGGTAAAATTGCATAAAGTTAGTTCATAAAACAGCCGAAAAATAGAATCAAACACTTTGTATTTGGGTGCAAAATAACCAGTTTCTCTCGAAAAAAAACAGTTTCACTGTAAAATGACATTATTTTAGACTGTCTCTTTTCTTGAATGTTGACTACAAGAGTCATATCTGTCTCTAAGAGTTGTTAATGAGATCAAATATTCCTACGTCTTTACGATTTGGTGATAATTTTCTCTGTCTGATGCCGAAGTACCTTCAATTGCAGTGCCTCTGACCAGGGGATTCTACGGTTTATCGTCATTGGCAGGATTTTCAACACTAAGTACGTACTATCTAAGTCGGCTGCTGTCTGGAGGGGAATTCTAGAAGCCGGCTGCTCTGATCGGTAGTTTTCCGTGGTTTCTCCATCAATACCAGGCGCGTAGTATTGTAACAAACAGTTACGAAGCGCGCGCAAATTTTCCTTCCCCTTCCTTGATCTATCCTCACCCCTTACTTACACACATACATTTGCATCCACTACACTACCACACATGTCCGGAGATCAGTCGGGAGTTTAAGAGTTGATCTCGTCATGGGCGGTGCCCTGCTGGTGTGAGATTTCTGGTTGCGGAAATAACCAGCAAGCCGACAGATAGATAGGCGCCGAATATCACTGTCCAGCGGGGGAAGGTTAGGGTAAACCAGCGGGGGAATCACCACAACTTTACATGATAAAACATGCACCACACTTACGGGACTAATGACCTTAGCCGTTAACGATCTGGGAAACACTATAGGCATTGTTCATAAATGTACAGTGGAAACCCGCTAATCCGAACCCAGCAAATCGGAAATTTCGGATAATGCGAATAAGATTCGGAATGGAGGAAAAAATTAATTGCTCAATGCGTAAAGGAAGGATTTTATAATTACTGTAGAATTGATCAACTAATTATTGAAACACATGTAGTAATAAAACGTTTATTGAATTGGTAACTATGATGTACATCGCATGTTTATGTGGCAGAAAATTACCACTTAGAGGAAGTTGCAAAATCGGTAATCTTCTTTGGACCAAAGGAACTGCAACTGCTTGATGATGCGAAGTGATGATACGATCGCTACGCAATGTTCTCATTTTTCCCACATCGAACGCTACGTTGCATTGTGTCTGGTAATCCTATCGATGAACTTGTACGTATGGTACACTTTTTCAGATAATGCGAACATAGCATACCCTCAGTTAGTTCGGAATACCGGGTTATGTACTGTATGTGTAACCTATATCTGTATCTACGGTAGCCACTGCATATGTAATGTATATCTGTATCAATGGAATCTTCTGTATATCTAATTTATATTTGCATCTACGGTATCTACTGTATATGTAATCTACATCTGTATCTACTACATGTGTAATCTATACCTGTATCTACGGAATCTACTGTATGTCTAATCTATATTTGCATCTACAGAATGTCTAATCTACATCTGTATCTACGGTATCTACTGCACGTTTAATCTATATCTGTGTCTACGGAATTTACTATATGTCTAATCTATATTTGCATCTACGGTATCCACTGTATGTCTTATCTATATCTTATCTACGGAATCAACTGTATGTGTAATCTATATCTGTATCTACTGCATGTGTAATGCATATCTGTATCTACGGTATATACTGCATGTGTAATCTATATCTTTATCTACGGCATCTACTGTATGTGTAATCTACATCTGTATCTACGGTATCTGCTGTATGTGTAATCTATATCAATACCTACGGAATCTACTGTAAGTGTAATCTGAATTTGCATCTACGGTATCTACTGCATGTGTAATCTATCTTTATCTACGGTATCTACTACATGTGTAATCTATATCTTTATCTACGGTATCTACTGTAAGTGTTAACTATATCTGTATCTACGGTATCTACTGCATGTGTAATCTATCTTTATCTACGGTATCTACTACATGTGTAATCTATATCTTTATCTACGGTATCTACTGTAAGTGTTAACTATATCTGTATATACGGTATCTACTGCATGTGTAATCTATCTTTATCTACGGTATCTACTACATGTGCAATCTATATCTTTATCTACGGTATCTACTGTAAGTGTAATCTATATCTTATCTACGGAATCAACTGTATGTGTAATCTATATCTGTATCTACTGCATGTGTAATGTATATCAGTATCTACGGTATCTACTGCATGTGTGATCTACATCTGTATCTACGGTATCTACTGCATGTGTAATCTATCTTTATCTACGGTATCTACTATATGTGTAATCTATATCTTTATCTACGGTATCTACTGTAAGTGTTAACTATATCTGTATCTACGGTATCTACTGCATGTGTAATCTATCTTTATCTACGGTATCTACTATATGTGTAATCTATATCTTTATCTACGGTATCTACTGTAAGTGTTAACTATATCTGTATCTACGGTATCTACTGCATGTGTAATCTATCTTTATCTACGGTATCTACTACATGTGCAATCTATATCTTTATCTACGGTATCTACTGTAAGTGTAATCTATATCTTATCTACGGAATCAACTGTATGTGTAATCTATATCTGTATCTACTGCATGTGTAATGTATATCTGTATCTACGGTATCTACTGTAAGTGTAATCTATATCTTATCTACGGAATCTACTGTATGTGTAATCTATATCTGTATCTACTGCATGTGTAATCTATATCTTTATCTACGGTATCTACTGTAAGTGTAATCTATATTTTATCTACGGAATCAACTGTATGTGTAATCTATATCTGTATCTACTGCATGTGTAATGTATATCTGTATCTACGGTATCTACTGTAAGTGTTAACTATATCTGTATCTACGGTATCTACTGCATGTGTTATCTATCTTTATCTACGGTATCTACTACATGTGTAATCTATATCTTTATCTACGGTATCTACTGTAAGTGTAATCTATATTTTATCTACGGAATCAACTGTATGTGTAATCTATATCTGTATCTACTGCATGTGTAATGTATATCTGTATCTACGGTATCTACTGTAAGTGTTAACTATATCTGTATCTACGGTATCTACTGCATGTGTTATCTATCTTTATCTACGGTATCTACTACATGTGTAATCTATATCTTTATCTACGGTATCTACTGTAAGTGTAATCTATATTTTATCTACGGAATCAACTGTATGTGTAATCTATATCTGTATCTACTGCATGTGTAATGTATATCTGTATCTACGGTATCTACTGTAAGTGTAATCTATATCTTATCTACGGAATCAACTGTATGTGTAATCTATATCTGCATCTACTGCATGTGTAATGTATATCTGTATCTACGGTATCTACTGCATGTGTGATCTACATCTGTATCTACAGTATCTACTGTACGTGTAATCTATACGTGAATCTACTGTATCTACTATATGTGTAGTCTATATTTGGATCTACGGTATCTACTGCCTGTGTAATCTACACCTGTATCTACCGCACGTGCAAAGGCGAGGTGCGTACCGCTGCCGCCATGTCGCGCGCGCGCCGCGCCTCGCGTGGCCGCGTGGCCGTCGCCGCCGCCGCCGCCGCTGAGGCGGGCTCCCTCTCTCGCAGCAGCAGCCGGGGCGGCGCAGGCGTGGGCGTGGGCGTGGGCGTGGGCGGGCGTCGTCAGCGCCTGCGGAGGGCGGAGGGCTCGGGGCGCGGGCGGGCGCGGGCGGGCCTCGTCGCGCGACCCCGACGCCGCCGCCTCGCCGCCGCCGCCGCCCCGCCGCGCCCGCGCATGCGCCCGCGCCCCGCCCGGCCCGGTCCGGCGCGCGCCCCTCCGCGCCCGAGGGCCCTCGCGGCCGCGCGTCGCTGCCGCCTGCGAACACCAACAAGCACACACGATGCAACACAAGGCGTGATATATGCATAATAATGAGTACGTACTCCAGAGCAATTACAGAAAATTATCACTAAGAGGAAGTTGCAAAATCGGTAAACTTTTTGATTTGGTTGGTTGGTTGATTAGTGATTCCGAGCGCGTCAACAGCTTAAGTCATTAGTTCCGTAAGTACAGTGCACGTTTCCTCTCGGGATTTGATTGATTTTTTCGTGTTTCCGGGCGCATCAGTTGCTTTGGTCATTAGTCCCGTTAGTGTAGTACATGTTTTTTTCTCGGGAGATGGCGGTGATCTTCCCCCGCTGGATGGTGAGATCCGGCGCCGACCTACCGTCGGCTAATGGGGTTTCCCCTAACCAGGACTCTCCCACCAGCAGGGCACCGCCCCAGCCGGGACAAACTATCCGCTCCCGACCGGTCTCCCGGAATGTGGTAGTGTAGTGCACGTTATTGTAAGTGTGTATGTAAGGGGAGAGGATAGGACAAGGAAGACGAAGGAAAGATCGCGCGCGGTCCGTGGCCCGTTTAGTAGGGAACTGCTCCGGCATTCGCCTGGTGTTGATCGGAGAAACCACGGAAAACTACCGATCAGAGCAGCCGGCCGCTAGAATTCTCCTCCAGACAGCGACTGAATTCGACCTAGCAATTAGAGAAACTTATCACTTAGAGGAAGCTGCAAAATCGATAATTATCTTTGGACCTAAGGAACTGAAACTGCTTGATGATGCGATGTGATGATACGATCGCTACGCCACATTGCCATTTTCCCGCATCACACGCTACGTTGCATTGTGTTTGGTAAACCTATCGATGAATTTGTATATGTATGGTACACTTTCTCGGATAAACCGAACATACCACACCCCCAATTAATTCGGAATACCGGGTATCTGTTAGTGCTCCAGAGCAATTGCTAGTAAGTACTCTAGATCTATTAGGCATGTTACGCAAAGATGTTTTATTACGTTATGTTACTATGTTACGCAAAGATGTTTTATTTCTTTGGATCAAGAACATAATTGCACCAGACCCCTGCGCGACGCATCTGTCACCGTTGTTAGTTCTCAGATGCGCCGGTCTCTCTTCAGCCCTACACTTCGCTTGGTCGGGTGTATAAGGGATTGCTATAAGAAGGGTCCGCTTTGACAGCTACTGTTTGACCTCTGTTGGAAATATAACGTCAAGTTACATGCATGCATTCATTTTCTCAGTGCGTTCGTTTACAGTTAGCTCATTTTTAAATTGCTTCATCACTATCTCTTGCAATGTCATCGCCGTGCATGAAGTTCATTTGTTTTCCGACCTGTCAAAATGTACCCTTCTTAGAGTAACTCTTCTATAAAAAAGAGATGGTGGCTATGAAACAAGTATGGGGTGCATATATAAGAAGGTGAAGGGATTTTTGGGAAAGGGAATGAGCGTATAAGATAATATTGTTGGTTCTACTTTGAGGTGGGGACAGAAATTTGGGAATGGAAGGATAGGAGGAAACTGGAAGCAATATATAAAAGCTTTTTAAGATGGATCCAAGGAACACACCCGGTGCACACCCGGTTACATGGTAAGATGCGACACAAAAAAATGAAAATAGAGATTGGCAAAATAGCATGTAAGTTTGAGGACAGACTAAGGAAAAGGGGAAGTGAATAATTAAAGCAAATTTATGGAAAATAGATAAGGACATAGAGACTGAAAAATCTTATTGGGAAAGGGAAAGTTTTTGGAATAATCAAGGTTATTATTTTGAGGACGTTAGAAGGTTAAGAGGAGAAGAGATTGACTTAAACAAAGAAGGATTCAAAGGGATAGAGATCTATTACTGCAGGAAGATTTGGAAAAGATAAAAAACTCAATGCATAAAAATTGTTTAAAATTATCCAGTTGAATGATATTCCAAGTTATTTAAAAGTGAATGTAAGGAAACTAACAGACGAAGGATAACAAGATATAGGTTAGGATATGAAACGGGAACGCGTATATATTGGCTGAATAGTGAGGGGGGAAACGTAGAATCTGTGAGATGGAAGAGGAAGATTGGGGACGTACGTTAGAGATCTCGGGTTTTTTGAGAAAGGAATAATGTGGAAAAGGTGGAATGTTCACGATAATGTGAGGTGGATATTAGAGGGTAAAGGTAAAAGGGTCTGCGAATTTCTGTCCTATACGGTGCATTTCTAATGATGTAAGTTGTCTGTTTTGAAGGACTGGAAAGTATTTAAGCAGATCACGAATAAATAAATTTAAAAAGATCAAGGAGGATATTTCCTCCAATGTAAGGCAAAAGAAACAAATGAAGGGAAGGCGAGGATGGGGGTGATCAGAATAATTTGGAATTCAAAATGAAAATGCTTTTGAAAACGAATTTTTATTTTGGTAGTCTATTGGTATTATATTTCGGTGTTTGTAGAATTAAGATGAATTAAGATGTATTATGGTATTGAAAACTCAACTTTTTAAACCAGACGGTAGTTAGTTTTATGAAAATAAAGTGTCTGACTTCGTTCTTCCGGCTTTCCCAATCGACTCTTCCTCCTTTCATCAAATTTGTTCTCATAAAACTCTCCTAAACCTATTTTTTAGAGTTCATGCTTCATTGCAAGAAAATATTTCAAATGCTCCATTATTTTGCAGCAGTATCTCGAAAACTTCTACCTAAATCCAAAAGTTCTATTCCGAGCTCCTTGGTACATGAAAATGTTGTAAATTCCAAGTGTGTTTTATGACGTCTGTTGTTGTGTGACGAGATGACTAGCAACTACAACACATTTCGTGAAAAAAGAACAGGTTGGCGATATATTTAATAACAACGTTTGTATTTGTATGACCGAATATATAAATATAATATATAACTATTTCGAAAAAATTATTCGAAATTCTGATAAAAGTATGTACAACATAGTCCTATTTACGCTATTTGACTTGGGCTAATCTAATTTTCTGAGTTTCAAGGTTAATCTTCGTAATTGGACTTGTAAAGAAAATAATAACGAGCTGAATCCAGAAAATATATTTAACTATTTTTTTGTAGAAGAACGATACTTGTTCTTCTTTGCTTAGTAAAGACACAAGATTAAAATCAGTAATTCTGTTACTTAGAGGTCAACAGTGCTATGTAATTTTTCAGAGATTTTGAGGTTTTTATATCAAAGAAATTGCAAGAAAGAAATATATTTGAAAGTATACAGTAGAAACTCTTCACCGTATTAGTTTCCTCCATTTAAGCGTGTAAAAATATTCCGCATTTCCAATATTACTGATAGGGGAGCAGATAGTTTTTCTTTATGAATTTTGAATTGCTCTGCTGTTCAGAATATATATTGCATGATTATATTGTATTTAAACAAAATCATCTACAAATTAAGCATTTCACAGAACGTAGCCAGTGTTTACCATTCCCTTCACGACAGCATTACCTCCTTGAAGTCCACTACTGCATCTTTCATTCTTTTGTCTCAGAAAAATAATCTAACTCGAAAATTTTTCATTTTGCATAAAACGGGTGAAAATAGATGATGCATGCACAGACCGTTCGATAGATGCAGAATCTATTGCTTAAGTCAGTGCAATCCGATGTCCATTGTGATGTGAGTGATTTGATGTATAGCATTGATGTGCAACGCTTCCATTCCGCATGTAGCAGTAAATCGATGTCTAAGGGCTAAACGATTACCGTCCAACAACCAAATAAACAATCGGAGAAACAGGGGCGCTGCTTTACGAAATCAAACCTGTAAACAGAACTTCGATGCAGGAATTTTCGATGCGATATCAAAATAATATTTTTGAATAGATATAGTTATTTTGATTTACGACTTTAAAAATCACCGAATACCAGTTATCGTAATAAAAATCTCAGGACACACGTTATTAAAAAGTTTATTATAATAGAACTACACTCAGAACAATCAAGCTTTGACACGTCAGTCAATCAGTCAGAGGTACTAAAATATTCGTAGCTGCATGTCCTTCCAAGCGGTTGCAGCGATGTGTTTTACGCCTGTAAAGAGGTTCGCCACTTGGGTTTCAGTCTCTTTGTGTCGATTTTGTGGTTGATTGATTGATTGATTTTTTCGTGTTTCCGGGCGCGTCAACTACTTCGGTCATTAGTCCCGTTTGTGTAGTGCATGTTTTTTCTCGGGAGATGGCAGTGATCTTCCCCCGCTGGATGGCGAGATCCGGCGCCGACCTACCGTCGGCTAGTGGGGTTTCCCCCTAACCAGGACTCTCCCACCAGCGGGGCACCGCCCCAGCCGGGACAAGCTCTAAGCTCCCGACCGGTCTCCCGGAATATGTGATAGTGTAGTGCATGTTAGTGTAAGTGTGTGTACAAGGGGAGAGGATAGGACAAGGAAGAGGAAGGACAGATCGCGCGCGGTCCGTGGCCCGTTTGTTAGGGTACTGCTCCGGCATTCGCCTGGGGTTGATCGGAGAAACCACGGAAAACTACCGATCAGAGCAGCCGGCCGCTAGAATTCTCCTCCAGACAGCAGCTGAATTCGACCTAGCTGAAAAGCTAATGTCGAAAATCCTGCCGCCGCCAGGACTCGAACCTAGGACCTCCCGGTTAGAGGCGCTGCAATGACATCAGTTGATGCACTCAGCTACCGCTACCGGTGATTTTGTGGTGATGCGCGCATTTTCCTTATGCTAAATTAAACCTTTCTTCCCTGGGGCTACCCACTTCCCTTAGGCGCAGATTCAATACGCTTCCCCTCAACTTTGAAAGCAGACTTAGAAGCATAAGACTGCAAAGCTGCAGAAGAATATAATCTATAGAAATAAATACGCTTCATTATATTGATTGATTTTTTCGTGTTTCCGGGCGCGTCAACTACTTCGGTCATTAGTCCCGTTAGTGTAGTGCATGTTTTTTTTCTCGGGAGATGGCGGTGATCTTCCCCCGCTGGATGGCGAGATCCAGCGCCGACCTACCGTCGGCTAGTAGGGTTTCCCCGTAACCAAGACTCTTCCACCAGCGGGGCACCGCCCCAGTCAGGACAAGCTCTAAGCTCTCGACCGGTCTCCCGGAATATGTGGTAGTGTAGTGCATGTTAGTGTAAGTGTGTGTGTAAGGGGAGGGGATAGGACAAGGAAGAGGAAGGACAGATCGCGCGCGGTCCGTTTGGTAGGGTACAGCTCCAGCATTCGCCTGGTGTTGATCGGAGAAACCACGGAAAACTACCGATCAGTGCAGCCGGCCCCTACAATTCTCCTCCAGACAGCAGCTGAATTCGACCTAGCTGAAAAGCTAGTGTCGCCGTCAGGACTCGAACCTAGGACCTCCCGGTTAGAGGCGCTGCAGTGACATCAGTTGATGCACTGAGCTACCGCTACCGATATTATTTTATATTAATATTTTCCTTTTTTGTTCAATGATTGGCAATGTCTACTGTGTTCCTCCTCACGCCAAGAAAGTTGTATAATTTTAGACAAATATGTTGAATAGATATCCAATTATCGTACGAATTGGGGCTGGAAGAGAACAGCTTATAAACGAATTTGTAAATGAAATATGTATTTTATAAATTGACAAATGTGATCAAATAGTAAATATAACTCGCAACAAAATGAACCATAAACTTAGGAAATGCAAATGAGTCATGTTTACAAGAGGTTTTTTTTTCTGAGAGAACTTCAATTGATCTAAGGAACTCGACGAAGAGAGACAGACTCCCAGATAATAATTCTCAGAATATGGTTCTAATCACACGGTGAACCTGCCAGGGGTAAACGCTGAGTCTAGTTAAAATTCCTGGAAATTCTCTGGCTGATATTGTTCATTTTCCCGGAATCGATCCAAAGGGCGATCCTTATGATTGAATCTTGAAGTATGATTAATTTGAGTGGCTCTCTTTTACCATGTTTACTACGACAAAATTCGAAATTAATTAAGAAATCTCAGAATTAATTACGTGAATAAACAATGTTTCAAAAGTCGTATGCCCAGAATTCCTCATAAAATCGAGATATTTGATACTCGTTTACCCAATTTCTCTGAACCGTTTTCATCACCAATAATCTCACAAAAACACGAGGAAATAATTTGAGCTTTCCTAAACATGGGCTCATTATTTACTGAGAACTACGTAGATAGATATTAGCGAAGAAAGATATGATAATCGAATTTATAAAAATTGATTTCATCACAAATTAGTAAAAATTTAATTATTATTTAACGTGGTTTGCCGAAATAATCCAGAAACACTTTGAACATACACGAGTATATAATGATACGTCAGTGATAAAAATAATAGACAAAACAAAAAAATATTCATTGGGAAAAGAAGAAATGTAATTCAAAACCTATGGGCAACGACTGAGTCAGAAACAGAAGAGACTGTGAGGGTCGAAAAAACAAACTATTATAAACTGGCTTTGTTCCCGTGAAGGAAAACAAATATGAAGACTCCACACCACTTTGTTTGATGTGTCACTTGAGAACGATATGGAGTTGATACCGAGTTCACGAAATATTGGAAAATATGAAGAACTCGGAGCTTGTCTCTTCGAATATGACAATTGGTTCCAGAATAAAATCAATTTTATATTTGACACTGCAAGTAACAACAGCACAGTATCGGATTAGCACATCGGACGAGGGCCAGCTGCTAAGAGGACCCTCCAGTCTCTGATGTAGTTCAGTCAGTGCTAATAAATAACTCAAATGGGTTCACAAACTATTAAACATTGATTTTGCGAAGAAGATGAAAAGAGATTAAAATTTTGAAATCAAGGCACAGTGTAGGTTCCTATTTTTTCGTGAGTTTGGACATTTGTATTTTAGTGTAAAGTTGAAAAGTGCGTCTTCGCTATTTGGCTACCTTCGATTGAATCATTGATTGATCAGTGACTCCAGGCACATCAACGGCTAAAGACATTAGTGTCGTAAGTGTAGTGCATGCTTTTTCCCTCGGGAGGTGGGAATGTTCTTTCCCCGCTAGATGGCGAGATCCGGCACCGACCTACGTCGGATAGGGGTTTCCCCATCCAGGTATCTCCCATCAGCGGGGCACCGCTCCAGAGGGGACCAACTCTAAGCTCCCGACCGGTCTCTCGGTGCGAGGAAGAGGAAGGAAAGATCGCGCGCGGCCCCTTGTCCGTTTGTTAAGGTACTGCTCCGGCATTGGCTGGTGGTCCCTTCCATTATTGGAGGATGGCCTCTTCCTTGGATCTTTGCTGTCGCATGACGCCAACTGTGGTTCAACCAGTTACGAGCTGTGTGTGAGAATTCAGCCAGCAGTACCAGAATAGGCTGAATAACACAATTAAATATTTTCACTTTTCAGTCACAATCGAAACTATTTTATGATTTTTGGATTTTTCTGAGAGTCTGAGTATCTAAAGAAACCTTGGAGACCGTTCACATGGCCGGAGGCTGCGTAGCTTTCTTTCAGTTTTTGAGCGCTTTGGAAATTAGTAATATAGCTTGTAACACATCATAATGATGAAGATAATTAGGAAGTCATTTTTGCTCGTCTAATATAGCATGTAATTTAGCGGACAGTAACTCCGTAGCAGTTATTTGATATGGTTCGCCTCTATCGATCTAAAAGAGAAGTTTTAGTACGGTTTCCAATTTCCTGCTGCAAACGAGTTCTGCCACAAACCTCTGGATTACATATTGGGAAAATAAACAGAATCGCGTCTGCTTGGTGAAAATTTACAAACATGACGTAGATAAGAGTGACAATAGTGACATGAAATCTAAACAAAAAGTTCTTAAGAGAAATAATGTAATCGCAAGAAATACTTCCGGTTCTAAACCATTACCCAAACTCTCTCATGTAAAAGCACATTAAGTTGCATTTGAAAACCGACAGTTCTTTAAATATATAAAGTGATACTATTCAAAATCCACCAAGAAATTCTCGTAATAAAATACTTGAAATATCTTACATGTATATTACATAAATGAAAATTATAGGCACATTACCAATTCAGCCTAGTACACGTAAGTTACATCAATTTACTAATACATATTTTGGTGTCGTAAAATGAGAATACTGTGTAGGAACTATAATAAAGCTAAAATCAAATTTATGTTGTTCTCTGAAATAACCATTCTACACGTGTACAAAGTACAGATTCAGCAGCAGAGGTATAGAAACGTGGATTCATACATACATAATACATACTGTAATGTTTTCTGATGAAATGCATTGAAAGGATCTGAGAAAATTTAATCGAACTTCATTAATAAAACAACTGTTAATATTAGAAATAAATTTAAAAACAGTTTCACTAATATTCATTAATATGATACTTAGAAAACATTTCTGACAATGTTGAGGTTTCACATATTTTATAATTGCATATTCACTTATTTATTCGTTGGAAATGTGTGGGAATATACTGTTAATAAAGATTAAATTTCCTTCGAAATCTCAGTCACATCCAAGGTGCCTTTTCATGTCGAAGGGAAATAATTTATATGTGCGACTCTATTACGGATGTTGCCCATCTGTCAATTTTATACTGAAATATGTTGAACTTATACTCGCATCAATCTTGCTAAACGAACATAACCATGGGATCAGGTGACTTATACGTCCCAGAACACACGAAATGTCAGTGCGAGTGGCGGGGCGAATGATTCGCCATTTATCAGAATTATGATTTTGCTTTCAACGCGCAGTTCCTGTTGTGTATTCTTGGCTTCAGTTGATGAAACAGTGGCACACTATTTCGTTGGTTCGTGATTACGGGCGCGTCAGTAGCTTTGGTCACTAGTCCCATAAGAGTAGTGCATGCTTTTCGTCGGAAGATGGCAGTGATCTTCCCCCGCTGGATGGCGAGATCCGGCGCCGACCTACCGTCGGCTAGTGGGGTTTCCCCCTAACCAGGACTCTCCCACCAGCGGGGCACCGCCCCAGCCGGGACAAGCTCTAAGCTCCCGACCGGTCTCCCGGAATATGTGGTAGTGTAGTGCATGTTAGTGTAAGTGTGTGTGTGTAAGGGGAGAGGATAGGACAAGGAAGAGGAAGGACAGATCGCGCGCAGCCCGTGGCCCGTTTGCTTGGGTACTGCTCCGGCATTTGCCTGGTGTTCATCGTGGAAACTACGGAAAACTACCGAACAGAGCAGATGATCGGTGGAATTCTCCTCCAGACAGCGACTGAATTCGACCTAGCTGAAGAGCTAGTGTCGAAAATCCTGCCGCCGTCAGGACTCGAACCTAGGACCTGCCGGTCAGAGGCGCTGCAGTGACGTCAGTTGATGAACTGAGCTACCGCTCCCGGTTCGCACACTAGTCAATTTTGCTTCTTTGTTTGATTATTTTGTTTCTAAGCGCGTCAATTGCTGAGTTAATAAGTCCGGTAAGTGTAGCGCATGTTTTTTATCGCGACAGGTGGCAGTCATCTTCCCCCGCTAGGTGGTGAGATCCGACGCCGATCTAAACTTTGACTTGAGATGTTCTCCTCAAGTAGGTATCTCCCACTGGCACAGTCCCAGCCCGGATCTACTCTGGTTTCTCCACATGTGTGGTAGTGTACTGCTTGTAAGTAGACGTGTGTGTAAGGGGTGGGGGGAGGACAAGGAAGAGAAACAAAATCGCGCGCGGTCCGTGGTCCATGTGTTAGGGGACTGCTCAGCATTCGCCTGGTGTTGATCCGAGATCTACACCACGTAGTGTAGTATATCCACAGAAATTTACCGAACAGAGTAGCCGGATGCTAGACTTTTTCAGATAGAGGCTGAATTCAACCTAGTTGACAAGCTAGTGTCGAAAATTTTGCCACCTCAAATTTTGCCTGTGTATCTGGACAAACATGGAAAATGACATATCGTCCAAAGATTTAAAAACGCACAAACGCAACGAATAGGAAAAGGGCTAGAGGGCTTGACAATTATTATTATTATTATTATTATTATTATTATTAATAATAATTTTATTTTACATTGACAGTCAGTACAACGTTCAGCCGTAAGGCTCTTCAGTTGATTGACCGAGCAACATTGTCCAGCAAATTGTGAAGAGGGTAACTTCTTGTCACGTCTCTGATATTGATTTCATTAGGTTATACCTTCAAGCAACGTTATTCTGAGGAAATTTCGTTAGAGAGCGATGTCAGAGCTATGAGGAAATATGATGATGGCAGAGTCGGGTAAATGCAAGAAATGTTCTTACCTTAACTAATGTCGGAGAGGTATTGAATCCAAATGTGAAACGAGAGTCTGTTTCTTATGCGGGAGAGTGGGGGTTGATCAGTTCTTATTCGTAAGTGACTTCTCCTTGTGCATGTTTTCAATTATTGAAGAAATTATGTGCCAGTTTCGCAATAAAGGAAGTAATCGGTTCTATTGCAAGATCATTGTACAGTGTCTTATTGCGGACAAACCAGGGTGCATTTACTGTTATTCTTAAAATTTTGTTTTGCAAGACTTGTAACTAATTTAATGTGTTTCCGGCAGCTGAAATCCATTCAGGGCATGCGCAAGTTAATATCGGACGAAGTATGGATTTTTAAACGATTAAAGTGGAATGAACTTTTAAAGAGTTGCGGTTGAGAATCGGACGTAAAATAACTAACCTTCTATTGGCTTCAATTACTTTGGATGAGATGTGACTTTGCCAATTTAAACTTGTGTCCACGAAAACGCCGAGATGACGAATAGATCAATTTAGAGGAGACCAAGGAAGGATTGAAGAATCCAGAGATAAGGAGTGAGGAAAGACAGAATGCCTTAAAGTGAAAACTTTGGCTATTGATTTATTGGAGTTAATTTTGATTTTCCATAATTTTGACTAATTTTCTATGCTTTTTGTTGACATGGAATTACACGGCATGCTGGGTCTAAGTTTCAGTTTGCATAAATGAAAAAGCATCATCTGCAAAGAGAGGTTTGTCAATTAACTCATGAAAGTATCGGATTAGGGGATTTGCAACCAATCAGAGAAGATCCGAAGTCCTTTTAGGAGGTGAGAATAGGAATGATTATTAAAGTTACAAAGCTGAATGTCTATGGTGGTATCTGAGTCTGTAGTTTTACATGGTGCTTAATTTTGTAATATAATTTTATAGTTTCATTAGTCATTTACTGATAATTATCATGCCGTGTCATACAAAAAATACATTTCTTAAAATTCAAACAGACTTACAAAAAATGCATTTTGGAATTCGGAAATAGTTTTTTATCAATTCACCAAGGCTTCTACTGTGATGTATTATAATTTTTTGCGTTTCCGTTTGCGTTCACGTGTCATTCTATTGTTTTTCACTCCACGCGCGTTACACGAAGGGAGGTCTTCAATTTCTTATCGCCTCCCATATTAATTCAGTAGTATACATACCGTTTGCGGGTCTCACGCGTAACCAATCTTTATAAATGAGGTCTCTAAAGAAAGATAATTTCACGAATACGTGACGAATTGCACTTTTACTTTAATATGAAGGACTTGTTGAAAAAAAAACAACATATAAATATTCATGTTAAATGCAACCCGCAAACCTCGGTAGGCTTTTTAAATATATATCGTTAAATAACTGTTATAGTAAGCTTTTTAGGGTCTTAAAAGGGCCAAGGGCTTCAAAGAATCGTTCTTCACATCTGATTGTCATGGTAAGGTTGACATCTTCTTGAACATTCTTTTAAATTTTTGCTGGTACGACGATTCTCGATTCTACCCCACCTGTGGAGAACCTGTAGTATCAGCAACTGTATGTGAAATTAAACTAATTACTTGACATTCTACGCGATTGAATTACACGGTATCTCTTTGCTCGGTAATAACGTTAAGAAAAAATGTTTGTATTGACAAGGGTGTATTGTATTGTAATCAATTACAAGGAGATATGTAGAACATGTGACGGATGATAACAGGGTCCTGAAGAAAAAGATATATAGATACATAATAAGGCTTATAGAAATATATAATAATGGTAAAATAGAGAAGAGAGTGGTGTTTAACGTGCGAGAGGTCTCACACAGGCACGCTACTATCAGCAGATTCCGAATTGCTGATCTAATAAATGATTGCAAGTATAACAGTAAAAAGCGATGTTGAACAAAAATATAAGGCGTTAAGAGGAATCCGTATGTAGTAACCAAAAGCAGATAAACATTTTATCCCAAGTTGAAATAGTTCTTTTGTTATTCATTGACTCTATTTCCAAAACGATTTGTTTGGCGTTAGGGTGGATTTCACTGGTATGCTACCAATTTCAAAGTATTTTAATAATAATAATAATAATAATAATAATAATAATAATAATAATAATAACAATAATATGATTATCGTTATTATTATATCCTATTTTAGTACTAAATATGTTAGAAGTTAAATATTAAATCTATCCCAGGTTGCCACCCGCTTCCTAAGGAGCACGCCTAGTGACTGAGGGAACCTTTACACTATTTTGTGCAAAATAAGGGATGCTCCAAAAAAAGTTATGGCTTGCATTTCCCAGTTTACCCAGGCTCAGGCCTTAAGATCTGCTCTACCGCCTAACAACTTTAATGAATTTACAATTTCAAAAATTACCGTTGAGGCTTTAGGACGTAAGTAATATTAACTGACTTTTCATATCACAGAGAAAATAAATCAATTTCAACTATATGAAATTATCTGTGCGAGCCAAGAATTCCACATTTTTCACTGCAATATTATTTATTCTTTTATTACTTTAAATTTAACTTTGCTTGTGTAAATAATGATATTAATAAAATAATTAATGAGATATGATAGTATATCTTTCAAATGTTTATGTAAGTGGAAGTTCACAAACTTGAAATAAGAAGTCAGTGCTATACAATTGCCTCATCCAGACCTAAGAAAACAAGTATTATTTATTTTATTAACCACTAATAATTTATTTTAACTCGGAAATACGCTGTGTGAACTTTTCAAACTGTATCTAGGTCGTATAGCATCTTCTTTCAAGAAATGAGATTCTTTTTTTCGGACTTTATTTTTCCACATTAACTTCATATTTTCACAGATACACGTCCAATTCTTGTTAACCATTACTTCTCAACCGGTCATACATTCAATATTCTGTTCCGTTTGATGTAATTTCCTTTTTGAATCCCTGAGATTAAGGTTGTTCATGTTCTTCCTTTAATTTGTTTGATTAAAAAAAGCAAGTATGTGATGTGCAAATTAATGATATTGTGAAAAAGGATAAATGCGAGACAGGGAATGAAGGAAAACCACGAGGAATTTGTCCAAACACACCGTGAATTCGCTTTGTTCGCATTTAATTCCACATGGGTCTACCAGTATTTGAACCCAGATTTGGAAATATAACACGCTGGCTACAAGGTTACTTCCTACTCACGCTTTAGGAGCTCAATCAGAAGATATTACACAGTATCTGCTAAAAAGTACAATATGCAATAGGAGTTTCATTTATGGCGTAGAAAGAAGTAATCGCAATATCCTGCAGTTATAAGAATTTCCTTCTTCTTCTTCACTATCAAGGATTAGGCTAATAGCCTGTTCCGTCTTCACTCCAACCATCTATTCCTTGGACGTACTATTTCTCTTCTTTCTAAAGGTGTATAAGATAATACTGATTTTGTTATTATTGTATTATCCATTCAATGTATATGTTTTATCCAACGTTGTTTATTTTCTTTAATACGGTCATTCATGTAAAATATATTTAGATCAGATCTAATCTCTTCATTTCTTATTTGATCTAAAATCGAGCAACTTTTCACTCTCCAGAGGAATTTCATCTCTGCTGTTTGTATTCGTTGTTTTTGTTGCATTTCCATCGGACGAATCTCGTCCAGTGCGAGATACTTTCCGTACGCCCTGTGGCAACCACTGGTCGATCAAAGGTGGGGGAATCGCGTAATTGCCTGATTTACTGAAAACGCTGATATGATTTTTGATGAAACGAAATAGATTAATAGACGTTCATTCGGGAAATGGGATTTCTAACAAATAAAAATCGTTTCATCCCAAAGAGACTTTAAACTGACCTTTATCTAATTACTCAATTTTATCTCTCTAACTCTCTTTAGTTTTAATTATCAATGGGCACGGTCAAATGTATGACAATAAATGAATTCAATTAAATAAGTGAGCCAATATTAGTAATACATTATTTCGTAAATACGTACATCAGTTATCACCGACAAACTAAGACGAATATTAGATATTGTGCTTTCATTGCATCCACTTGTCAATGAATTATTACTACTTGCCTTGGAAAGAGTTTACACTAGCATTGCTAATAGACGTTAATAATCACTATACATTTGAGAAAAGTTATTACTTCGCAAAAAAAGTAGAGATAACGAAAAGATAATGAAGAAAAATGAAATACGGGGGAGATGGGAAGAAATGAAAAGACGGAATGAAGGAATTGAAAGCAATTAGCTTAGATATAAGTTAGCTATCAGAAAAAGGAATCAAAGTCAATTTATTTGTGAAATGAGCATGAAAATTTTTAGATTTATTACAGACTGAGTTTCTTCAACAATAATTTCAAATCAAGCGCGAGCGAGAAAATAAAGAGGATTTGCCATTCAATCTCCACGTACATACTACAGATAATCAGTGTTTGTTTCACTTCTGGCCATATTCTGTAACACAAACGACCACGGTTTGTCCAATCGGATTATACAGATTACAATTCAGTGTTTGATGGAAAATGTGCGTGAAAATTAATCCACGCGGGTTATTCTTGTGTTTTTATGATCATCGAATTAAAATGCATGACCTGATCGGTTAGCAACACCTGTCACTCTATAGAAAACTAAATTAATTTTACCATCAACAACATACACTTATTGCATGGACCCTATTTTTTACATGGCATTTGTTTCTTTTACTTCAATTATTCATCAAAACAGGGAGCAATAATCTTATCATAGGTGATTGCTAATCTACAGGCATACACGAAAAATTAATAGGTTAGTAAATCAAATTAGAGGTTCGTAAATCATGAATTTATTTCCAATGAAGTTAATTTACAAGCCACCAACCTATGTTTAATATAAAATAATCTGTGGATAATTAATGAACGTTGTTGAGAATTGATGATAGAGGATAGCGTGCGTACGGTGAAAGAGATTCGATGATGCCAAGAATGATTTCCTAGCAAAGTTAGCTTTCCGTGACTTTCCAATTTCATTGGAAATTGCTGCACCTTTCTCCCTTATAAGATATTTGTGTTGAATTTTAAATAAATAGTGGTAGAATAAGAGGCAAGTGATAGGCGAAAACTCCGATGAAATCTGACAAAATTAAACTTTGTCCATTATAAATTGCACTGTACTGGGATTTGATATTTGGTACCCAGAAGGCCAAGAGGTAGTCAGATGACTACTATAAGAGTCACCCCTACAATTTATTAATAAAGGTAATAATTTGAAAATAGTTGTTTTCTTTACCGGCATGTTACACTGTCAGAACAAGCAGTCCCTTCAATGCAGACCGTAAAAAGTTCACATCAGAATATTGTAACATTAAAACATTATAGACTATTAACATCCTTCTTCCTTTATACATTAGACTTCATTAACAAGTAAGATATTTTAAGAAAGTGAATATGTTTGTTAGAAAGAGTAAATGAAGTGGTTTAAAGACACGAAGGCAGACAATTTTTCGTTATATTTGCATTAAAATGTTCGAGTTTGCTTTACATTATACGAACTTTATTTCCTCGCAGGGAATTTATGTATGCAGTGGTCCGCGTATCAGTTGCGTTTGTAAAGTGGAGTCAAGAGAAAGTGTGACATTCGCATGAAATTTCACGCGCGACTTCAGCGATGCAAATGTGCGACGTTCCAATTTGCATTTCCGGCATTCATCCAAAAGAACACGAAGTGTTTCGAGAAATGGAATAATAAACAAGATAACGTATATTTTAAGAAAAAAGTACTTTAGTATAAAAAGAAACAGAATTTAGCATAATAAATAAAGGATTGATAATAATAATCTATTGAAATAATGGATGCAATTGAAATAACAAATATAAATTTAAAGAAATGATACAAAACAAATTAAAATTGCAGATGTCTAATAAGAAAAAATAGGATAATGAAGAGAAAGAGAGCCAACTTCTCAAAATATCAGAAAGGGAGATAATTACGAATTCATAAAGCCATTTTAATTGGAAACCCGAGAATAATAGATAATATAACTAATAATAAATTGAATGTGGAATAAGTAAGTGATGTGACGGGTCGTAGGTGACTTTTAGGACTCTGTTGGTCATGGTCATGGTCTATCAAGGGACCACCCACAACACAGTTACCGAGTCCAAGACAACAGCCACACTACCATACGTGAAGGGCGTAACTGACAGATTTGGCAAACTTCTAAGACGTGTCTGTGTCAGGTCGGTCTTTAGGCTGCACCAGAAGCTAGGACAAACTTTGGTTTGGGTCAAGGACAAAACTCAACCTCCCCAAACGGCGAGAGATTATGCCGTCCCAAGCAGTTGCAATCGTAATTACATCGGCGAGACAGGCAGAACAGCGGACTAAACGTACGGGAGCACCTTTGCCATTTCAAGTGCAAGAATGTACAACGCTCTGCTGTAGCTCTACTTGCGTGAGAAAACGGCTATGACTTCCATTTTGATGGAACCAAGGTCCCCACCAGAGAGAACCGGTAGAGGCCCAGGCCGACCAAGGAAGCCTTGAAGATTGCCACACATCCCCACAACATCAACGGCGATGCGGGGTTGCGACTCCATGATGCTTGGCAATCAGTGATTTGATGAACCATGACTCGGGGAGACAGCCCCTAATGACTGTGTTGTTGTTGTTTTTCGTCCGATCCTGGACTGCGCCACGCCGTCCCGACAAACCCGACTGTTCCGTGCCGTCCGATCTGCTACCGCCCCATGCCATCCGATATCACCCATTCCCGACGCCACCGTCCGGTCTTGCCTTATTGGGTGGCTAACGAGCCAACCAATAACCAGGTCACTTCACAATCACACAGTATAAAAAACAAAGTGCTCACTATCCTTTTAATGCTGTAGGATTGGCCATAAATGCCCGAAATGGTAGGAATGGTCGCACTGCAGTGACGTGAACATACATAGCACTTCTGGTGCGTTCACAAAACCGCACTGCAAAACTGCTTAGTGCATTCCTGCCCTGAAGGAGACCACTATAAGATAGTTAAAATGACGATATCATTGCCTTCGAAACGGCGTCACCAGGACAGCTGAGAGCCTTCATATGGCTCTGGCCCTGTATAAAGTAGTACATTATTTGCAAGTTAGAAGGGCATTAGAATGTAACGTTAATATACGCAGTATAGAGATGTCTCTGTACTTCGTACGACATACAAAACGGTGCCATCGTAGGACTTACCACGTGTTTAATCTACGTAACTTGGAGCCACTGTTGATGGGATGAAGTCCCGAAACACGCGTGTGGCTGAATGTTCTGTTTATTAACATTCATATTGTATAAAGTACTTCCTGTTGATACCTCTGATATCCTGAACTTATCTTCATGGAGTACCACAATATCTCTGCTGTCATAACGGAGTTTATTTATTTAGTAAAATGTTGTTTTTTTCTTCAAAGAAATGAAAACTCCATGCACTATCAAACGCTTATAGTTCTGAATGTAATAGATAAATTTTAAAGTAATACAGTAATTTTAAAAAAAGTATCTAAAGATTTGTAGCAAAACAACCCGTTGTCAAGTTTGAATCCTCTTGAATAGAGATGGATATTGTAAGAAACGAATAGAGCGACCTGTCTACGGAAAATTGTCCTAGATAAATACTTCAATAAACCCAGATAACCTATCTACATGGAAATTCGATCTACACTGAGGCTCAAACCCACGACATATTTTGTGTTACAGAACCTCAATGTCGAGCTATGGAGACACGTGCGTCCTGAGTGTAGTCATTTCTATTCATTTATTTCTGCTTGGCTCGACGGCCCTCAGCATCCGAGTACGATACAGTGATGTTACATTGAATTACGTTAACATTTATTAAGAAAAGTTATAGACATGAATACATTGAGTACATGTGAATTAAATGTGAGAAGCCACATCGGGTACATGATAATCAAGGAGGGTCGAAGAACTGTCGCGGTAGTTTTTGCTTTAGTCTATTGTGGTGACGATTTTATTTTCCGATTTTGAAATGTACGGCTGAGGGAATCTGGGGAATTTTAGGATAGAAGCGAAAGGATAGGAGGGGGAAATGAAGGGAGATAGGAGTAATGCCGAGTTCGTTATGTAACTGGGAGTTAGGTACAAACCATGGAGCTTTAGTGATGGTTCGGAGGAATTATTGTAGTCCTGTGTGTAGTGCTTACGACAAAAGGTCAAGGGCAGGCGCACGTGTGATTTGAAGCGGCGACGATCTGGACTCGCGCGCCCCTATAGTGGCACTTTCAAAACAAATACTTTAGATGAATATCAAGAACACCGCGGTTTACCGGAAACCAACATTTATAAGACGATCTAAACATAAATAGCACATCAAAAATCATTTATATAAAATAAATTTTACTGAAAGTTGTTCTTCGTCTTGAAATCAGCTCACTATGTAATGTTACAATTTACTATTTTACTACATAGAGGATCTGGTTTTAATTTTCGATATTATTCTTAAAATCATATTTTAATTTCGTTATTATGAAACCGAAACATTGAGAAAATGTTAAAAATATATTTTAATGGTCAATAGATGGCAACTAGGAAAAGAATGGAGCGACACCGAAAGGCCAGTTAGTCTACCGATAATAATGAATGAATAATTCAAACAATTAAGTAAATAGAATATACGACTTATGCAGTTTATGCAACTTAAAATAAAAATAATTTTAAAAATTAAATAAATAGAATATAGAAAGAAATGAGGGTACTCGGCAGAGAATGTCTCTCCCACATGATTTTATAATAACGATTTACAACCTACCTACATCATATGATTTATATCTTAATAATAAATTAATAATTACAGTTTTTGTAATATTGAATGAAAAATTATCATATATTCTTGAACTTTTTTAACTAAATTTTACATTTTCGACATAATTTTAAGTAATGATATTCAAAAGACATTTATACTGACGTTACCATTCTCTTGGAAGTCGACCACCTACAAGAGAAGAACTTTTTCCAACGTTTCATTTAAAAGTCTTCAAAATTAAGATGTAGGAGGGAATATTCTCGTACTATAGGTCTTATTGCAAGTGGATGCAGCATAGAAGGATGGAATAATATGCATAGAGCATATCGTATAGCAAAGAATTCTCTCTTCTTGTGACAACATCAACTTTGGTGCAGAGTAGCCACTATTTGCTTTCCATTGCCCTCTAATGCCTCCCAATTTAACCGCTTGTAGCAACAAAGCACGGCTTTAGAAGAAGATTTCAACTGACGACAAGAATACATCCCTGGCCGCGAACGGAGAATGCTTTAGCTGTCTCGGCAAAATCGACATATAACATTCAGGAATCCCAAAACTTGCTTACATGTTTTGCTTAGGATGCCTTCGTCTATTGAAAAAATAAAATTGCTAATTAGTGCAATGGAAGAAAATTTGAGAAGACCAGAAATGTGTGTCTTCAAAAGAGGTGCTGGGCAATAACATATCTCCTACAGAATTTCTTTCAGTTTTTACTGTAAATTGTTTCCATCCACTATCCACTTTTTAGATGCACGCCAGAACATTTAAGTATTGATAAGATAAAAAGAATAACAAAGCACTACACCGAAAAGGAAGAGAGACAATACACTTGTGTAGTTTGTGTCGCTGTCTTCATTGCTCTAAATCTTCTGCAAACGTTATCTTTTCTTCGAAGTTTACAACATTCCTAGACACTCGTACTTTGATTCTCCTGGCAACTTCCCCTTTCTGTAGTATAAGTCTCTCATAAAAAAGTCAATACACTGAGTCCTGGACAGAGGTACATTCTATTTTTTCTTATTGCCTTTTCTTGAGTTTCTTACTTTCATTTTCTCTCTCAACTTTGCTTTCATTTCTATGTCTTTTGCAACGGTTGCCAAGACCATAGAGGAAAGACTTCCCTCTATGCCAAGACGGTTTCAGTATTGCAATGCACGCTGTTCGCCAGCGTCTTCCTTTCCTCTCCTCAAGCGACGCAGCAGAGCGTAGCAATGAAGCTGGCGGAGGAAGATAGGGGCCACATAAAATCCAAGCTGAGTTGAGAAGACTTTCGGCTTCTCTTATCACCTCAGACTTATACTCCATTTGGTGTGCCTCGTTAATTCGAGTTGTCCAATGCCATATTGTGTTTCCTTCGTATTTCCTTTCCAGTACATAACACTGTTTCCATTTTCGTTTTACCCTTCTCATTCTTTGCAGTCCGTATTCGCAGTGTCTCTCACATTTTCTTTGTAGGTAACGCACGTGTGTTTTTTATTTATCTCAGCGATAGAGTCACAACAGCGGTAGTGAGAAAGCTCTTAGGATTTTCATAAGAATATTTCATGCAAAACCAAATTGAAAATTATTAAAATTAGATTGCTTGGTTTGTTGTTTAGTGATTAGTCAACAGCTTTGGTCATTTGCTACGTAAGTGTAGTTTTTTTCCTCGAGAGATGGCAGTGATCTTCCCCCGCTAGATGGAGAGATCCGGCGCCGACCTACCGTCAGCTAGCGGGGTTTTCCCCTAACCAGGACTCTCCCACCAGCGGGGCATCCCCCCAGCCCGGACAAGCTCTAAGCTCCCGACTGGTCTCCCGGAATATGTGGTAGTGTAGTGCATGTTAGTGTAAGTGTGTGTGTGTGTAAGGGGAGAGGAGAGGACAAGGAAGAGGAAGGAAAGATCGCGCGCGGTCCGTGGCCCGTTTGGTAGGGTACTGCTCCGGAATTCGCCTGGTGTTGATCAGAGAAACCACGGAAAACTACCGATCAGAGCAGCCGGCCGCTATAAGTCTCCTCCAGACAGCGACTGAATTCGAACTAGCTGAAAAGCTAGTGTCGAAAATCCTACCGCCGTCAGGACTGGAACCTAGGACTACCGCTCCCGGTTTAAAATTAGAACTTAAAAAGACTGTTTCAATGTAAACTTTGAATTTCGTTTCGAAGCATTCTATACATTTTTAAACATTTCTCGTGTTTTCCAAAAAACAATTCCTCCTCACTATATTTCGTATTTATTAAACTTTTATTACATAAGTATTAGCATAGTTCAATAACGTATCATTAGTTATGTACCATTACATAAAGTCCCACGTACCAAACGTACTCATACATTTTTTCCAACGTCAATGTAAGCGAAATAACTTTTTAATGAATAATGCTCAACTTCACGAAGTGAACTTTTCAGTTAAAACTATCTTGATATTAGGACTTTAAATAATTCCTATTTCAAATAACAATAAAGTAAAAAAATCACTTTAAAGTCATAATTTTAACATTTTGGACATTACAAACAATATGCTCACTTTATTGTCATTAGATTGCAAACTAAACCTCAGTCTTTAATCAACTTTCCGCGTTTTATTGTAATCAAAGAAAATATTCATTTTTAATTTTTTTACCTCAAAAGGCTTCAAAGGAAAGCGTGAATGAGAGACGCTCTAGCTATTCCTCACATTGTCTCTCGCCCTTTCCAGCTAAATTAACCGTTTACCCTGCAGATACTTTTTCACGTAATGTACCCATTACGGATCCCTCTTCCAACCCCGCTCTCAACCATTCCTAACTTCGCTTTCCCTTCCACGAACCGCTCCTCGCGCTTTCGGAACTTTTTGCGTCGTGCGCCTCGCGCCATCCCGTCCTCGGGCTACCTCATCGCCAGAGGAGAGGCGGTGAGAGGAAAAGGAGGGGGAGAATGAGGTGGAGGCGTGTGATAAAGGCGGAGGTGGGGTAGGATGCAGTCACAGTGAAAGGTGTGGGGGAGGGGAAGGTGAAGAAGGAGGCGGAGCACGGGAAGGAGGGCGAGAAGATGGAAGAGTCGGAGGAGATGGAGGAGGAGAAGGCAGAGGAGGAGGAGGAAGCGGAAGAGGCGATGACGGAGGAGAGAGATGGAGGAGGTGGAGCAGACAGCGGAAGGGGGAGGGGGAGGAGAATACGAAGGAGGCGGAGCACGGGAAGGAGGGCGAGAGGGTGGAAGAGCCGGAGGAGATGGAGGAAGAGAAGGTAGAGGAGGAGGAAGCGGAAGAGGGGATGGCGGAGGAGAGAGATGGAGGAGGTGGAGCAGACAGCGGAAGGGGGAGGGGGAGGAGAATGCGAAGGAGGCGGAGCACGGGGAGGAGGGCGAGAGGGTGGAAGAGCCGGAGGAGATGGATGAGGAGAAGGTAGAGGAGGAGGAAGCGGAAGAGGGGATGGCGGAGGAGAGAGATAATGGAGGTAGAGCAGACAGCAGAAGGGGTAGGGGAGGAGAATGCGAAGGAGGCGGAGCACGGAAGGAGGGCGAGTAGGGTGGAAGAGCCGGAGGAGATGAACGCAGGGCGAGGTTGCAGAGGAGGAGGAAGCGGAAGAGGGGATGGCTTTTTGAGGAGAGATGGAGGAGGTGGAGCAGACAGCGGAAGGGCGAGGGGGAGGGGAAGGTGAAGAAGGAGGCGGAGCACGGGAAGGAGGGCGAGAAGATGGAAGAGTCGGAGGAGATGGAGGAGGAGAAGGCAGAGGAGGAGGAGGAAGCGGAAGAGGCGATGACGGAGGAGAGAGATGGAGGAGGTGGAGCAGACAGCGGAAGGGGGAGGGGGAGGAGAATACGAAGGAGGCGGAGCACGGGAAGGAGGGCGAGAGGGTGGAAGAGCCGGAGGAGATGGAGGAAGAGAAGGTAGAGGAGGAGGAAGCGGAAGAGGGGATGGCGGAGGAGAGAGATGGAGGAGGTGGAGCAGACAGCGGAAGGGGGAGGGGGAGGAGAATGCGAAGGAGGCGGAGCACGGGGAGGAGGGCGAGAGGGTGGAAGAGCCGGAGGAGATGGATGAGGAGAAGGTAGAGGAGGAGGAAGCGGAAGAGGGGATGGCGGAGGAGAGAGATAATGGAGGTAGAGCAGACAGCAGAAGGGGAGACCTAGGAGGAAGCGGGAGAGGGGATGGTGGAGGAGAGAGATGGCAGAGGTGAAGCAGATAGCGGAAGTAGGAGGAGAAGTTAACAGAAGAGGGGATGGCGAAGGCGAAGCAGAAAGCGGAAGGGGAGGTGGAGGAGGAAGATGTCTCTTCCTCCTCAGAATGGGAGGTGAAGTGGCGGCGGTGGCGGAGGAGGATGAGGAGATGGGGAGCAGTGAAGAGGAATTTACAACGTGGAGAGGTGGGCGGCGTGGGAATGGGTGGCGGCTTTTCCGTTAAGCCCTTCACATTCCACTCCATTTCTCGCACATTTTCAGCTCGTAGCACGTCGACATTCTCTCTTTCCCGATGCTTTTCGCGTGTCTTTCGCCCACCTTCACCGCTACCAATCTTCTCCACCAGATTCCATTACATTCTACACTCACCAAGAAATATTTCTTTAGACTTCATCAACCAATGCTGAAGCGTTCATATTACCAATCAAGAAGAAACAATATGTTCCTAAAAATCACTATAACACGAATTGATGTATAAGTCAAACAAATAGATCATAACAGAGTTAATAATAAGTGGGAAAATATAAGCGCAATTACCCACCCTTTACGAATAGTTATAACAGTTTTAAAATGCTTTCAATCACTAATTTTCTAAGCTAAATTAAATTTTGAAATTAATTTTTATTTTAACATAACGATAACGCTAATAGGTGTTTTCCTTAATTAGAAAATGTAAAGGTTCTTATATTAAATATGTAAATGCAACCTGTTCAAGATGTGAACAATAAGCAAATTTTGTTGATTTACACGACTTTCTTAACTTTCGTAAGTAACAATGATTGGAGAAGATACTAATTATTAACTCATCGTATTATTATCCAGTATATTAGTTTATTGTTCATGCTATTAGAGTATTAGTACGCTCTTCATATCATTAATACAGTTATTACACATGTAGCAATAATAACTTCAAAATTTGTAAGATAAATTCAGAGGCTTAATGATTATTTCTTAAAAACTCAATTTTGTTGGTATTTCGATGAAATGGATCAGTTAAATTGCGCAACTCTTAGTTAGCCCATCCATCATTGCATTTGATTGCCTCTTTTACTCCGCTCGCTCATAGCAAAGCTACACGGAACGGGTCCTGCACGGAGCGTGAAGAGGCGGGGTGGAGCGGGGCGGGGCGGGGCGGAGCGGGGCTGGGCGGGGCGGAGCGGGGAGCCGGTCTCTTCAGCCGCGGCTCCGGGCGCGAGCGGGTATCGACCGTACGGTCCGTGGCCCGGGGCCCAGGCAGGCGGGAAAGGGCGGGGCGGGGCGGGCGCCGCACCGGGCGGGGACGCCGTGGCGCACGGGGAGGGGGCGGGGCACGTAATCCCCCTCTTCAAACAGACGGCGGCGGCGGCGGCGCCGCGGCCAGCCGCCCGCATCACATCGCATCGCAGCGGGAAACGCGGATAAATATTCAGCTGCACGCGAAGTAGTGGACGCGGGCCGTGGCGATGACCCACGCTCGCGTTGGACCCCGACACTTGTGCAGTGTAGCCCTCTTGCCGCCTCCACGGATGGCGAGGCAGGGAACTAGGAATGCACAGCACACAGGGAGTTTGTTGCTTAGTTTAAAGGATCAGCGTTGAATTAGAAAACAAAGAAATCCAATGTTCTAAATGTCGTTTATTTATACGTCATTCTGTTCTTCTGTTCAATCTTCGATAACTTTAATATTACGGAAAGTATTAAGAAACGAATATACCAATAGTGTATTTATAATTTTATTCATTGATTGAATTTAACATTTTCAGAGCTGCAATAATATATTTCTATTACTTTCATAATGATCTAAATACATTCCAATATCAGCTCATCATTGTGCCTAAGTTTGTATTGGCTCACTCGTGATGAAGTGCATTGTATATAAGAATCTACTTCAGCCTACTATGTAAAACATTAAAATTTTTCTCCTAATGTCATGATAATATCATTAATATTTCGGCTGCAATTGCAAAAGGCTACAATTTCTGCAGTTAAGTGTCTTTTCATTGTAACCGATTATAAAATACACAATTAATGTTTAGTTAAGGAACAGAAATGTAACTCTAAAAAAATTATATAAGAAACGCTTAACTTTGAATAACGATCTCCGCCTATGATTGCTTCCTTATTGTGATAGTTCACATATTTATAAATTATATTTTCTATAAGATTTTTATTTCAAGTTCGTGCTTAATTGTTTTAAATTAACGAAACTTAATTCAGGGGGTTATTTGTCAGGAAGTTACTCAACGAAAAACCGTTACTTCAGAAACATTCGTACCAATTATCCCGAAAACTATAGCGTGGTGTAACCACTTTGCCGTGAAAAAAAATCGTTATGATAACGAATTATGGTGATAATTTACAGGAGCAAATAAATCAAAATAAATAAGCAGAACGAATTCGAATGTCCAATTTCTTTGATTGTTCGAACATGAAACCTTATTGCTAAGCTGTTGTAACAGTGGCGTAGTTAGGTAAGGAGCTGTCCGCTCCGGGTATCTCCATTTTAGGGGAGACAACAATTTAAAAAAATTACAGTTGGAATGCTATAATTTTAATTAATTGTTTAAAAATTAGATAGATAGATAGATAGATAGATAGATAGATAGATAGATAGATAGATAGATAGATAGATAGATAGATAGATAGATAGATACAGTGTATATCGTAAATGTAGTTATACATTTAAATCATAATACCAAGAAAGCAAAAAAAAAGAAATAATGTAAACTAAAACACAAAATTATAAGTCGTAAGTGCCTATTCTTCAATGGTCAATGAGTCTCGATTTCAACGATTACTTTCTCGCAGTTTTTGTTACAGTTTTTAATATTTTGTAAATAAATGCCATGTGCAAATATACTTGTGTCTTTATTAACTAATGTATAAAGAATAAAGATTAGACATTTTTATATTTAATTTATGGGGCGGAGATGATACTATTAGTTTTACCCCAGTGACACCATCAATCGAAGTTCCGTCACTGAGTTGTAAATATTTGCCTTGCATTTTAAAATAAAAATGAGAAGAAACTGTTTTTGGTTCAAAAGTCGCAAACCAATTCCTTTCTGATTCCCAGAGAACGCCAATTGGAGGGAGGTCAACGGACCTAAAATATTTTTGAATATAATTGAAGGAAAATTGTAAATGTATTTAGTAACTAATGTTTTATCTATTTAATAATATACTAAAATCGTTTTCAGCAAGTTTATGTTAAAATATTTTCAATTTCTTCTCAATGGCAATTCGGTTCTGTTTATTCAATAATTTCTGGAATGTAGGCTTTTCTATTTAATTTCAATTATCAGCAGTATTTTGTGCTAAATTATTCTAGTGTTAATAAACTTGTACAAAAATATAAATTATTATTATTATTTTATAAAATTCTAATAAGATATATGGCAATTCGATCGAAGAACTTCAAGAAAAATCATTGCTTTTAAAATGTTGTTATGAACTTGAATTTCAGGCTAGTGTAAAAGTGTAATTATTATATTTTGGCATACGGACTAATTATTGGTAAACTGAAAAAAGAAGTAGATCTTTATAGAGAATGTGCTTCAACATAATTTGTGTAACAATGTTCCCTAAATAAAAGAAATTATTTAATCAATGAAACTTTGTTATTAACGTAAGCCATACGTTAATCATCTTAAGGCAAGCTAAGGTCTCATATACAGATTGGGATATTCTTCAAACCTAAGGGGGATCAGCAGGGTATCATAACACTTTCAATGCATAATGTTGTAGATTGATTGATTGAGTGAGTGATTTCTTAGAATTCCAGGCGTGTCAACTGCTAAGGTCAGTTGTACCGTAAGTGTAATGCATATTTTATCGCGGGAGGTCGCGGTGATCTTCCCCCGCTGTATGGCGAGATCCGATGCCGATATACGTTGGCTTGCGGGGATTTTTCCTCAACCACGTACCTCCCACCAGCCGGGGCACCGCCCCAGCGCGGACAAGCTTTAAGCTCCCGACAGGTGTCCCAGCATGAGACGTAGTGTAGGGAAATGTGTGTGTGTGTGTGTGTGTGTGTGTGTGTGTGTGTGTGTGTGTGTGTGTGTGTGTGTAAGGGGTGAGGATAGGACAAGGAAGAAACGAAAGACCGTCGCCCGTTTGTTAGGGAACTACTCCGTTATTCACCTTATGTTTATTGGAGAAACCGCGGACAACGAACGAGAGAAGCCGTCTCTTACAGTTCTCCTCTACGCAGAGGCTGAATTCGACCTAGCTATGTAGCTAATGTCAAAAACTCTGCCAGCGCCGAGACTGGAACCCTAGGGTCTCTCGGTCAGAGGCACTGCAGTGATATCAGTTGATGGCCTCAGCCACCTCAATATGTAGAAGTTAGTCACGCGTGAGCACCATATTCTGTCGGTGCGACTCTCCCAGAGAAAGTCCCGATTCCATCAGAGGAAGCCACATCAGAGAAGGAGTTCAGTGGAATTCTCCTCCAGATAGTGACGTCATTTAATAATTCAGAATCGAAAGTTTATGCTCCCATAGAATTGGAAGTTAGAATTATTCAATGTCATTCACCCTTAAGAGATAAGATACTCGAAGAGGGTAAGACAGAGATGTTCGCTCATTTGCTTTCATCCATTTTTTCGTCATTAATTCTTTCAAAGGACATCCCAACTTGCTATCGAAATACGCATTACTGCTGAACAAGCACAACAGTTCTTCCAGAAAGTCAATAAGGAAATTACACCAGTCACACTCAAGAATTTACGAGAAAGATGTGTTCATTTTCAAATCGAGAGATCCATGATGGAAATTTGTATTAACATAACACCTATTTATTATTGATGAATTCAAATAACTGCTCGTCGCTAAACTTTGTATTGAATTAATATTGATGTCAGAGTAGGAATAAAATTCGTATAGAAATCAAGTACACAATCGAATTCAGTGTAAGGCAATGAAGTAGAAGGGTGATATATATTTTAAAGCCATCTTTATAAATTTTTGTCACATTTGTTGACAACATTACCAACATTTTCCATGTTTTTTCTTGCATTCGATAAAATAAGTTTACTATGTGAAATATATCGGAATTGCATGTATTAACAAAGCTTGCCATTATACTCTAAGTATTAGAGTTCTAAGATCATTACATTTGCTGAAAATGTGTAATACTTAAGATACTTAAGCTGATATCACATTTAACTTCCTAATTTTGCCCCTTATTTAGAGAAACATGCTTCTTTTCTCGACGATGAACTCGGACATTGTCATCCGCCCATTACAATCCAAATTTTTCAAGATCATGATTCACGGAATTAAATTACACCATCATAATTGAAAGAGTTGAAATCTTACAAATCTTGAAATGTCTTCCGCCTTGCTAAAATTCCTTTCTTTCAATAATTTGGTTTGTGTGATTAAAAAATATACCTGAGTTTGTTTTTTACATAGTTTAATAATGTTTATGAATGTTAGAAATGCAGATGAAGTTTCATGATAAACTCATTGAAATTGATGTGTAACCCATTAAGCGTTATGTATTTTTACTTTCTCGTCTCACTACGTACTTACGTAGTAAAGATCGTAACGTTACGGCGGATATCTAAGAGTTTCTGGCGGAAAATCTCGTATTGTAGGGTCCTAGTACCCAAAAATGGAAAACTCTTGTTCTTACATGTTGTAATTTGTTCATCTAAAACGTTTAGTAGTCAGAAACCCCGTTTTCTTGGACCGTGATTCTGAAAAATAGATTGATGGCAAAACGTACGGAGTCCGAGGCACATGGTTATTTTGCTTGCGTTCGGGCCCAGGGCGAAGCGGGGCGCCGTTGCGCTCCGCGTCGCCCTGAACCGCCCGCCCGCCCGCCCGGCCGCAGCCGCCCCCTTCTCGATGCGGAAGGCAACAACATCAGATCGATACGCGCCCTGCTGGGAGCGGCTTTGAATGAACGCTTACGACGCGCGCTCAGATACACCCCAACGCTATCGGGTCGAAGAAACAGGCATGCACTGCGCACACGGATCCAGAGCCAGCCAGCCGGAAGGGCCCATCTTCTTTTCTCGTCGTCTTTTTTCTCCGATGGCGCTACAGGTCAGATGTAACATCCGCGTATCCACGTTCCGACGGTGTCTATCCAGACCGGGAATGGGAACGGGGTTGGAGGACAAGCGATAAGGTTGATTTATTGAGTTTTTTTCGGGTGTCCGCGTGCGTCAGCGACTATGGTCATTAGTACGGTAAGTGAGCGCATGTTTCGTTTTCACGGGAGGTGACGGTGAACTTCCCCCGCTGGATGGTGAGATCTGGCGCCAACTCGGCTTGCGAGATTTTCTCTCAGCATGTATCTCCAGCCAGGAAAAGCAGTAAGTCCTCAACTGGTCTCCCGTCATGTGTGATAGTGTAGTGTACGTAAGAGTAAATGTGTATAATTAAGGAAGAGGAGGGAAAGTTAGCGTGCGGTCCGTCGCCCGGCATTCCCCTGGTATTGAACGAAGAAATCACGGAACCACTCCCGATCAGAACACGCAGCTGCTAGAATTCTTCTGCAGATGGCGACGAAATGAGACCTAGCTAGTGTCGAAAATTTTGCCGCCGTAGGGACTCGAACCCTAGATACACCCGGTGAAAAGCGATGCAGTGATATCAGTTGATGTCCTGACCGCGGTTAAGGATTGAAACGAGGATAGGACAGAGAAAGAAAGCGATGTGCGGTCCGCGGCCCATAGGGCATCCCTATGGAGCAGATAAAAACAACAGAAAAACAATTGATCGAAACAGTCGGTCTCAAGAACCCTTATCTAAACATCAGCATCACCCATTTGCACTGGTTAGACTTCGAAATATATTGTGCTATAATTGTGAACTCACAACAACAAAATACACGCACCAAGTATTATCTAATTGTAAATGCTAAAAATGAGAACAAAATTATCTTTAATTGGATGGTGCTTTTATTTGATCAATTTGATCAATTGAGTCAATTTCATCAAATGGGCCAATATACACTGGATATCGATTTTAACGTATGCAATGTGTCGAGCTACAAAAAAAAATTTAAAAAAATTTATCGATGGAATTATTTTTGGTGTTATCTTAACTGCACTTATCTGTCTGTTTATTTATTGAAGCAATTACAATAAAACAAAGAGTAAAATAATCCTTAAGTTACTGAAGTTTTCTAGGATATGATTAATTTACCTTATGACGTTTCGCCTTAACCAATTTTTTGGTATCAAGGATCCACAAAACATGGATTCTGACTACACAACGAGTTAGATGGTTATTTATTATAAATATAAACAAGAATGATACACTTTTTTAACAAGAGTTTTTCTCTCAAAACTCACAGTGATTATGGTGCATTACAATACTTTCTCTATACTATGTATAAGTAGTATACGTGATAGTAAAAATAGGCATTTGAAAGTACTGAAGCTGACTATCGAATACAATGGAAATACTTAAGGTTTTATATTATTTTTTCTCATGTATTTAATTGCAAATTCAATTGCAGTAAAAAAACTAAAATAATCTGTTAACGAATTAGCCTATATAATCATTCTGTATTGTAATGAATGTTTACCAGGACTTTAATTCCCTTTATAACGAAATCAATATTTATTTAAAACTTTCAGACAACGATTATCATACTATCAAAGCCGCAATGTTTATGCCATCATAAGTGTGTTGTGATATTGTGCCCCGAAGAAGCAAAGGGTACACTGTCAGAAATTTCTGCATTACTTTTAATGTAAAAGTACATAAAAGTCATTTTTATGTACGTAAATTAAATTTAATGTACACGTACAGTAACTTTATTGCACGCGTACATTAAATTAAATGTACGTGTACAATTAAATTTAATGTAGACAAGTAAGTTAACAGTCGTACATTAAATCTACATTGGTTTTGGAATTGATGCATGGAATTTAATGTACATGAACTACATTAATCTCCCTTTAATGTACAAGGTACATTAAAGTTCATGCACATTCGTACATTAAATATACACTAAATTTAATGTAATTTCTGCCAGTGTACGCTGGCCAAAACAAGCGCTGTCGACGCCGCACGCTCTGCAGCGACATCTCGCGGGCCGGTCACGACCGCCTCCGCCCCCGTCGCCCGGCCGCGCAGGCAAATGCACGCGCCGAAAAGTCGGCGACAAATTAAAAAGTGCAAACTTTTGTCACCCTGCCGTATTATAATATAGTAATAAAATAAAATGTGGTGTCCATAAAGGACATACATAACGTGAGAGAAGATGTTTGCGGTATTTTATTCTCCGCACTAGTTATCGTGATGAACAGAGGAGTACATTATCGGGTCAGGCGTCGGACACAATCGAGCCGATTTTGGCCGAAATTTTGGTCGGACGTTTCTCTCCAATATGCCCGATTCGTTCAAACACGTGATAGTTAGTGAATATGGGCATATTGAACCCGAACGTCCTCTTATGACGGTGTCCGGAAACACCGACTGTCGGACGAAGTTCTGTTTCGTTTAATTCTGTCGGTTCCATTCGCCCGAAATCAGCTGGAGAGTCGAAGCCATCTGTAAGACTACCTGCAATTCATGAAGATGGTCTTGAGCGTGCTTCTTGCAACTGTTTCAAGCAATGATCTGCGGAATTATGGGAAAACTTGGCCGATTTCGAGTGACACATTCTGGTGTTTTTCGGATGAAATAAATCGGAAAATTTCGTTTGCAGATGTCCGATAGCGAGAGATCTATATTTCGGCTGTACTTTGACAGTAACCTAACAGGCTTGGGTTTCTATTCGGTTCGACCAGTCAGGGCTTGGCTTACTGGGGCTTTATAAGCGAGAAATACGAATGTGCTGGATACATGATTCGTTAAGCGAACACACCGCATTGTCTAAATGAATAGATTTTCTTTTCTCTTTCTTCACTTTTATTTTCTTCGTATTTTATTTTCCTGCTTTACATTATTCTTCCTCATCTCCTGCTTTACCTTCTTCCTCATCTCCTCGTTCTGCTCCACGGTGTCCCAATTTTAACTCGTTAAAGCCCAAAATTATTTTGTAGGCATAGAGCTCGACCACTGTCGTCCCGTCCGTAACCGCAGTCATTGTTGGAGCTCCCTGAAGGCATTTTTTTTAAATTCATGTATTCTTGCTTAGCCTATGGCTCTGAGATTTTTTGCAATTTAAAATGCTAATCCATTGATATGTTGCTAAATTATACTACTAGAGCGCTCCAATGCGCCAACAGCTGGTTACATGAGCTTTTTTTTCTACAAAAAGTAGCAAAACCCTCAGACCTTGGCTACGTATGCCCCCTCAGCTTCGAAAAGGAGAAACATGAACGAGCAGGATATAAGATTCGTTACGTGAGCACATTGTATCGGGCTAAACGAAAAGATCTCCTTTTCTCTTTCTTACATTTTCCTTTATAATTTCTTCTTTTTTAAATTTTGAACTCTACCTTCTTCTTCTCTCTTTTCTTCTTTATTATCTTTACTCGATCTTCTCTTTGATAGGTGTTCTGATTTTAATGTATCATGACAACTGCCGGGGTTGCTGCTGTACGAAAACGCATAACACATAAACGTCAGGCGGGTTGCCTAATTGACAAACGTCAGCTAACTTGTGATTGACAAAATATTAGAGAGTTTTTGCAAGTCGTTAATTTCAAAGATGTAACACGACAGTTGTGCGGAGAACTGAACTGCGCATGCGCCGGCATCAAATGACGGGATTTCGATTGACGCGTCCCAACATTCTCCCTGTTTTGGCGTCTACGGCAAATGTGTTATTTACTTACACTTTACATAGTTTTCGCCGCCAACTCTAAACACGAATTCAACACTGATACACAATAAGCATAGAAGTAATAAAAAATATAATATCCTTATTACGAATACAATAAGGCAGAAACTTAATGGCTAAATTTTTTAAGTTAATTCAAATATGTCAGAAATAATCTAATGTAATAGTTGAGGATTTGGAGGTTACGTATATATTGAGGCTCTTTTGATTTCGTATAGGGGTCTATCATACGTTTTACTATCTTGTAATGCTTATAAAAGCAAAAATGGACTCAGAGATACACAGATGTTCAATACAAGCTTTTAGATCCTGTTAGAGGTATTCAGTTCCAATTAGTCCATAGTTTTAACGTATGTTTTGATTGCACGGCGTGCAAAATCTCATTTTTCTGAAGATACGTTAATTCCTATTGATGATAATGTTTATGTACTACGACAATGGATTTCCCGTTTAAGCAGATGACCACAAAATGTAAAGAAACAAAATATCGAGTTTGAATGCTTAATGAGTCATTATCATAACGTCAATTCCATTGGAGATATTAGCATACTGAACCAAATGTATGAACTTAACCTTGTTACCGGAAAAAAATAGGACGAGTCAATCATTCGATCTGATTTTCACTCATTATCTCCGTCATAATGTGGTAGGATATGTCACTTATTTAGCAGTCAAATGAGAAGCCTTTTCACAACTTCATTTTTATCATCTTCCCATGAGTATTATTTTTTCCATGCTTTCCGCTAAAATGACCCCCCAGTAATGTACGTTTTAATACATTATGTTAAGAATTCACTTAACAACCACCATCCTCAATGGATTAAATGAAGCATGAATACACATAATTTTCATATTTCATTACACACCTCAACTACTTGAGAACGCACGCAAAACTTTAATTTTTATTTCATATCTTCCCGTAAAAAAATTATCGTATTACGATATTTCGAATTTAAAAATGTAATTCAACGCATTATTCATTAGGAGATAAATTCTGAACCGTTCTCTATTATATATGTAACTCTTTCTCACTTAAGTGTTCCTATTATACACTGGAACTATTATCACCTCTGAATTATGGAATACGCATACCTAATATGTATTGGGAGTATTACGCCATGCTTGTTTTAGCGCATCAATGCTAACAAACATTGAACTAGTAAAGAAATTGTCACAATATTTCCGTAAATTAAACCAATATCAAGTCTACCGGTGCACTTTTATAAGAAGTTAAGAGCTGTATTTTGAAAGGGGTTGTTCCAATATTCATTGCGTATTTCTATACTCATGAAAGAAGAGTTCTTTGAAACTCGTGTAATCTAGGTTGTTCGTGTTGATTCTTGCCTTGATAGGAGCTGCTGCAACGCTGGAGCTTGCTGAACTCCGAGCTGTAGCTGCCCCGAGGGGTTGTGCGCGTCAAAGAGAAGATAGTTAATTCCGGACGTGAAACTTCCGGGGCGTGTTCAAGTTACTCCCAGAACTCAATGAAGTGAAACGTTTGGGTAATGTCCAAAGGAAAAGGAGAAAACTTGTAGATATTCCTGAGGAATGATGTGGGTTCTCACCTCAAAATTAATGTTATTTATTTACTTTTAATCAGATTTATTAGTCAACGTTTATGCAAATGATCTTGAGACCTTAATATTTGTTAACTGTTTATTAGTATGGAAATGAACATTATAAGAGCAATGCATTTTTTATTTAATTTTTACTCCTTTACTTAACCCAATATTTAAAGTGGTTGTCTCTCATAAACTGAATAGGAATTTTGTTTTCTTCTGAATCAAAATTTATAAATAACTCGTCAATTATGTTATTGAAAAAATGTTATCAAACGTTAAAGAAGCTAATTTTATTTCCCAAAATTGTATGAACAATTTTAATTTTAAACAAAATTTAAAAACATTTACAAAAACACATTTTCAATATCAACAGTTCGTGTGTTGTTGTTAGGAATGAATGATAATAATAATAATAATAATAATAATAATAATAATGATAATAATAATAATAATAATAATAATCCTAAAGACAAATAATGCCTTGTTGCACTGCCTAATGAATAATAAAGAAAATACAAAAATTTAATTTCTAATCAAAAACCGTTGAAATGTTACCACTGATTACACCTATCACTCATGAACTGCAAGAAATTTCCTACTTGATCACATATGAGCACACAAAAAGTCTTTGCAATAAATCTTCATGAATACAGAGTTTCGTCAGACTTTTAGCTTAGCTTTCTGGAGAATATTCGTTTTCAATCGTCGAAACGCTTCTTCTTCCGTAATCGGAAAACTGTCATGGCGTCATGACGTCACGTTCTGTCAATACGGAGAGAGAGCGAGTCTCGGAGGAGAAAGGGATTTCAGCCCATCTCCTTTACGGAACCTAAGATTTCCGATATTCAAAGACGACCTTACAGCCAAGCGTTGAGGGGAACGTATGTAATTTCACAGTAATAAGAACCTTTCTCTATTAACTTGATTAAATTACACAACAAACCATTACAACAGCCGATCCGGTGTCTGAGATTGCTAAGGCAGGAGTATCGTAGCAACAATGGACCAAAGGGACGCGGGTTCGAGTCCCGCCCCAGGCACGTTCGTATTTGTGTTCGTCCTTTCACGTCTTATCAACACCATATCGTTTCATCTTCACAGCTGATATAACGATAACGCCAATAGTGGTCGCTGAAGACCTAGATGTTCATGCAACCTTAAATAACAAAAAAAGCTATTATAAAAATTATGTGCATTGCAAGACATCCTCTAGATGCCGATTGAACTTTTGGAATTTTCGAAAAGTCTGTGACTTCAACGACATTTATGCATGCACTGTTCTCTTCAGCGTTATTTATACTATCAAGAACAAAGTTAAATAAAAAATTGTGGTGCCATTTTTGAGAAAATATTGAAAATGTTTTAAGGCTTCATGTGAAGTACCCTCAAAAACCAAAATATCGGCTGAACGGTTTAGGTACTACCGTTGACCACAGACGAACAAAAAGATGTTTTGCCGTCAGTATATTTTTCGGTATCAAGGACCACCCACGAAATATGGATTCTGACTACACAACGTGTTGGAGAAAGTAATTTACTATATAGAGAGATAATATTTACCACCTTTTTCGTTAGTAGCGCTGGGAAGTAAGATTTTTTTCCCATAAATTCCCGTTTTATGAATGGATTACAATACTTTCTCATCTTTCGATGTAAATGCGGGAAAGTAAAAATAATAATGAACCATCGAATCAAATGCTCTACGCGTAAGAGAGAATAGTGCGTGTGAACGGCATGGCTCATTTAAGAACTTAATTGCACATCCATTGAAAACACTTCGTAAACTTTAACAATCAGAGAATAATTGGACAAACTAAAACTCTCAAAACTGGAGAGCCCTTAAAACCGTGAAATGTCAAAAAGTCCTTTCAATTTTGTATGGTATATATTTAAAGGGTCTATTTTCACGACGTATTTACCATTCATTACAGGGACATTCCACTTGAACTAGAAACAATATCCAGGAAGAGTGTAATGAGCTTTTAAAAAAGTGATCAAGTATTTTAATTGGAGTGACGCTAAATCGACAAATAGGGCAAAACGTAACCCTAAAGATCAAATAATTTCGCCGAAACCACAAACTTTATGATCAAAACGCTGTTCAAAAATGTTCATGAAATTGCACTCTGAGTTTAGAAAGTACCCAGAATTGTAAATAAAAACTCATATACATCTGGATTTAAAAAGAACCTTGTTTCTTCACTGGCTGACAAAAATGATAGAAAATGTTTCGTATTTGGTGGCTCCCACTTCTTCGAATGTTTATAGGTGTAATAAAAAACATAAATTATTTAAATAAAGAAAATATAAATTAAAATATTTAATTTGTTATTATAGGGTAAACTTTGTAGCAATAATTATCCATTAATTCGCAAAACATTGACGATAAATATAAAGTCGGTATTCGAACCTAGGACCTCGGTGTCAGGGGCACGGCAGTGACATCAGTTGATGTCCTGAGCTACCTCTCGCGGTCCGTGACATATGGATGCTGGGGTGGCCAGTCAGGCAAAACGAAATATATAGATCCGAAATAAAAGTCCCAGAGACTCCGCGTCGGAAGCTGAGGGTTAATTTTCTAAAGTAGATCCTATTCTAATACGTTCTACGCGTTTGCGAGCTAGGCCAATTGAGAGTGTAAATTACACGGCTCCAAGCAAAGTTTGTTTTTTATCTCTCTGCTAGCTGATTACCCGGCGTTGCCCGAGTATTTATTTATCGCAATCATGTATTAAGCAGCGCTGCAAATCCCTCCCACCCCATACCCATCCCCCGCCTCTCCCGCTTCATCGACCCCTTCCGCATGGCCCTCTTCCCCCCTTTCAACCCGCTCATGCCACCAAAATTACGCCTCTCTCACCCCGGGTTAGTCCGCCAGCCTTGCTCCGCTCGCTACTTTCCTGCCCCGCCTCGCTCGGCAAACGCGTCGTCTAGACGCATTGCAGATTGCATTAAATTTTGTTAAAAAAGCAAATACATTTTGGGTTAACACTGTGAATCGCAATTCCCCTTTATTTTTTTCCAGCTCACAAGTGGAAAATTTGGGGGCAATCGCATCAATGGTTAAAACAGGGCTGGATTAACCTTTGCTTGGACTCTGAAACTGGAGAGCCTTACAATAAATTGCACTAAAATATTTTAAACCTGATTTGTACTTAGGGACGGGACAAATATAAATTTCTGAAAAGGTGATGTCTAACAATACTATTCCCCCTTTCCGCCCGTCCTCTTCACACTCTCCGTTTCCTATCCCACCGAAATTATCCTCACTCACCCCGCTTTGCTTCACCAACCCTCCTCCGCCAGCTCCCTCGTGTCGTCTAGATGAACTACAGATTGCATTAAATTTTGTTAAAAAGCAAGCACATTTTGGAGTGACACTGTGAATCGCAATTCCTCTTTCTCTTTGTTCTCCCGCTCAAAAGAGGAAAATTTGGGAGCAATCGCGTCAATGGTTCAAACAGAACGAGATTAATCCATGGCGGCACTCCGAGGCGGCCTTCGTTTGGGGAGCCTTACAATACAACTCACTACAACATTCAATCCTGATTTTCGCCTAGGGACGGGACAAATCTAAATTTTATTTTCTTCACAAAAAGTGATGTGGAACAAAACTATTTGTTTAGAGCAACATTTGGTGCGGTTCATATACTTCTTCGAGAACATTTTATGCAGTAGTTAATACTGTATATTGGAACTCAGAAATAAGAGATAAGACACAAAAATGAACTAAATTAGTATTTTATATTTATATATGAGAATCGATACATTTTTAACGCAGTACCGCCTGACTCCAGCCGACCTGGATGGCCGAGGTGGCTAAGAGCGAATACCGACTCAGGTCTTCGGTCCGAAGGGTCGCGGGTTCGAGTCCCGCCTTGGGCATGGCTGTTTGTCCCTTGATTTTGTGTGTATGTTGTCGCGGAGGGCCTCGCGTTCTGCTGACCCCAGATCAGAGGAGCCCGCAAGTGTTTGTCTAGTGTATGGTCGAATATGCGTCCCTTCGGGACGTAAAGGGCAACCGGCTGTCGGCTGGATACAAGCCCTAGGGAAAAAAATGTGTATCGGTATAACAGATATCAGCAAAGCCTATGAGAATATTGAGATGCCTCTTTCTTGATCGCGTTCTGTATGAATGAGGTTGTGTTACAGTCGTATGTCGCAAGGTCGTGTGTCGCAGACACGTAACCTTTCTCGCTTACAAGAGCGAGAAAGAATACGCGGCATTTGACCTCCTTTTCCACTTTATTCCGTTTCTTTATCTTGTTTCTGTTGGTTCTTTTTTATTTCTTTTGCATTCTTATGGGTTTTGCCGGGGGGGACCCTGTCTGCGTACGGGGGCGCGGTGCGACCGCTCCGAGTTTAACCACCACCTTTTACAGTAACTTTAGGAGGTGGTGGTTTTATCCGGGCCTGGGTTCAAATGTTTTTGTGGAAAATATACACATACTACACTTAATATGCACATTTACATTCATTTTCTTATAATGGATTAATAATTCCGCATCGACTCTCAGTTGTCGTTTGAACCGTTCAATACAAGTTCACGCCTTTCTTGCAATTATAAAATTGTTAGTCACAATTTATAAAATGCGAACTCAGAATTATACGAATACTCGAATAAACCTTAATACTTAACAGGGATTGAAATACTATACTAATCCATCCTCCTCGAATTATTCAATAATTAGAATTAACTAACGTAGAACTAGCTATATTCGGATATATTTTAAATCTACAATACTTGAGTTACACTTGTCCTAAAACACAGCAAATATGTAAATCCTTTTGTTTTTCTTTCTCCATTTATTTACTTTCTGGGATGTATTAGATATCTTTTAAACCCTAATTTTCAATTTTCCATGTATAACCTCAGAAAACTTGAATGAAACAATTTAAAACATTAGTTTCTGTAGCACAATTAAGGGGAATAAACAAACCTTCAAAAATCCGATTATTTGATCCAATGGTAATTATAAAAATTAACTACGACTTACATACGTACGGTCATAGTTAAACATAATATATTTCTCCATTTATTGATTAGTGAATCCGGGCGCATCAACGGCTAATTCATTAGTCCCGTAAGTGTAATGCATGTTTTCCCCTCGTGAGGTGGCGGTGATCTTCGTCAGCTGAAGGTGGGATCCAGCGCGGATCTTTGATGGGATCCCGTCAACTATCGTTTTTCCCAACCAGGTATCTCCCACCAGCGGGCCACCGCCGGAGCCGGGCGAAGCTCTAAACCCAAACTAGCCTCCCGATATGGGTGGTAGTGTAATAAGAGTAAGCGTAAGTGAGTGTAAGTAAGGGGTGAGGATAGGATAAGTTAGAGGAAGGAAAGATCGCATGCGGTCCGTGACTCGTATGTTAGGATACTGCTTCAGCATTCGCATGGTATTGATCGGAAAAAACACGGAAAACAACCGATCAGAGCAGTTGGCAACTAGAATTCTCCTCCAGACAGTGGCTGAATTTGATCTAAGCTATTTTAGTGTCGAAAATCCTGCCACCATTGTGACTTGACCCTAGGAACTTACGGTCAGAAGCACAGTAGTGACATCAGTTGATGTAATTTCTCCCGGTGCTTTCTCCATTTATTTGCATCCCCCATTTGCAAATCATGGTATCCCTCTTTGCTCTAGATGCCCGACGTTTCATCTGCGTTTTTTAGCAGTTCGCCCCAGCAGCCCAAATTACATGAACCAGCACAGGATGGTAGATACGAGCAGCAGACTGCGCCAGGCAACGGCCCCCGACTGACCGCGTCGGGCGCCAATCTATCATTTCCATAAAAACAAAGGGAGCGCCACTAATGAGTTCCATCTGCAATATATAAATCATCATTAAAATTTCTCACATGTAAAATTAAAAAATAGAATTATGACATGAAAGACATATTTTACGATCTATCTATTTGGGACATCACGTGACGTTGTCAGATAGCGCGCGCCTTCCACATTTTTATTTATTTTTTTTATTTTGTATTTAGCCCTTACACGTCCTTCCCGTATAAATGGACAACTGGCCTCGGCACGGTTAGATCGCGGGCTTCCCTATCGGTCCAACGAGGAACCCGCGACGTCTCGAATTCGCCTAACCTTAGTGACTACTCGTACACCTAGTGAAAGAATTCGGCTAGCGACGCCGGTTGGGCGGTCGTGCTCTTCCAAGAGGGCCATCCCAGCATTCGCCTGTATGACGGAGGGAAACCATGAAAGGATACTCAACACGGGAATTGAACCAGGGCCTCCCGAATGCGTAGTCATTGCGATATGGCGTGAGTCACCTCGCTCTACCCTCCTCAGAGTACCGAGGTTCAAATCCATGTCGATCCATGTGGAATTGATGGTTGCCAAATTGAATTTATAGTAGATTTACTCGGGGTTCTCCCGTTTACACCACCCACTCTCATTCCACCGCTGCTTCATCATTAATTTCATAATGTTATAACCCTCTTCCATTCAACTCATTCGTGAACTCCAGATGTCTCTATAATGCTCAGGAGCTTGCTTCACTAAAAAGCATTCATTTATTTTGAAAAAGTTGCATTCATTGATTGACTTGAAACAAATTTATTATTCTTGCAAAAAATGAGTGGCAAGAAACCCAGATAAATATGTAAAATGAGACTGCGACATTTCTTAAAATTTCTCTTGTTCTGAATGAATATCTCTATCTGTGACTTTTATATTCGAAATCAAATTGAACATAAAACTATTAGGCGTATAACGTTTGAAAATTCCCCTTCAAACGCTGTTTTTACAATTGGTTACAATACGAAGTCCATTAGGATCAAGCATGCTTTCGATTTATTCAAATATTTCGAATTTAACCCGAACATTCATACTACTACAACGAAACACAGTCACTACGTAACGACCTCCGCCCCATTTCTTCTCCGTCCTCCTCTTGAAAATAAGGGTCTCCCATTTCGCCCTCGGAGCGCGCAGCTTCCCTCCGCAGCTTTTTGGCGGTCGGGCGCGGCGCCGCAGTGCAGCTCTGCCGGCGCGGCGCGGCGGCAGATAGCAGCGCCAGCAGGCGGCGCCATGCAGCGGCGGTCGCACGGCGGTTCATTTTATTTCTTCGCGCAGGGCGCTGTTCTTGTCGCGGGCGAGCGTCGCGGCGCAGCCACCCTCCCCGTGTCCCTCGCCCTCCCCGCGCGGGGCGGGCACGCTGGAGCCGCGCCAACATCCGCCCTGCCCTCCGAGCCCTTCTTCCCTGCGCACGAGCGAGCAACACCAATTCCGCTGCGCACTTCCCCACGCGCCCTCAGTCGATACCTGCCCCCGCCGCCGCCGCCGCCGCCCCCCTCGCCGCCGCGGACGCTGCGGCGCGTAGCGCGTGCGAGAGCGCACGCTCCTCCGCTTCGGCCCTGCGACGGCGGCGACGGTGGACGCGGCCGTGGCGGGGGCGTGGCAGGGGGTGTAGCAGTGGCGGGAATGGAAAGGGTTCTCGGTGGGGGCCGAGGCGGGGGCATGGCACGGGGGTGTAGCAGTGGCGGGAATGGAGAGGGTTCTTGGTGGGGGCGTGGCAGGGTCGGGGGCCGAGGCGGGGGAGCGTAGCAAGGGGGCGTGGCGGGGGACGTTGTGGGGGCGTGAGAGAGTCGGGGCCGTGACGGGGATGGCGTAGCAAGGGGGCGAGGCGGGATTTTGGCAGGGGCCGTGGTGGGGGCGTGGCAGGGTTGGGGGCCTTGGCAGGGGGCGTAGCAGTGGCGGGGACGGAGAGGGCTCTTGGCGGGGGCCGTGGTGGGGGAGTGGCAGGGTCAGGGTCGTGGCGAGGTGGCGTAGCAGTGATGGCGACGGAGCAGATCCTTAGCGAGGACAGTGGCGGGGGCGTGGCAGGGTCGGGGGCCTTGGCGGGGGTGGCGTAGCAGGGGCGGTGGCGGAGCAAGCCCTTGGCGGGGGCCGTGGTGGGGGCGTGGCAGGGTCGGGAGCCGTGGTAGGGCGCATGGGGGGGGGGGGGGCTGTGGCGGAGACGAGATAGTGGGGGGCGTTGCGAATAAGGGCGGATGGAGTTCATGGGGCAGATGTCTGTCAACATTCCTCTGATATATCCATTCTCCTCAGAGTTCTAATAATTTTTCTACAGTTTTATCAACCATAGGCTCTACAGTGACTTTTACCGGGTCTTAGGTTAGAGTCCTGAGAGGGGAAATTTTGACACTAGTGTCGTCAATAGATACGCCGAATACAGCCAGTCTGAAGGAGAATTCTAGCGGCTAGCTAATCAAATCGATAGTTTTCCGTGGTTTCTCTGATCAACACCAGGTAAAGACCGTAGCAGTCTCCTAAAATGGGACACGAACCGTGCGCGATCTTTCTGTCCTCTTCCATGTCCTAGTTACACGTCTTACTCACTTACTTACATGCATACACTGCATGCACACGTGTCGGGGGACCAGTCTGGAGCTATGAGCTTGTGCGGTGCCCTTCTGATGGTAGATATCTGGATGTGCCGTTCTGGGGTCCCCTGATACCGAAAAAGTGTTATTTTTTATGAAAACGTCCGTCCGTCTGCCTGTCTGTGTGTCCGTTGGTCTGGTGTATGTGAACAACACTAGCGCTTAAATTATACGTAGGATATTTTCCAAACTCAACAAACCCCTGTCGATCTGGCCTAGCGATTCTGAAAAATATTGATTAATTTTGGGGAGTACTTTATATGAAACCCCTGCGACATTTTCAAAATTTTCGCAAAAATTGCTCCAAATATTTCTTTAAAATTCTTGTAAGAATAGAGTGAATTACACTTAACAAGGTAGAATAGTTCTGTTTTCCACTGTTGAATAAATATTTGATAATCGCAAAAGTTTGAATTTTTTCGGTGTCTTCCTACAACTACAAAACTGAAGAAAGAGATTTTTCCTTCAAATGAAATTTGTTGTCCATAATTACTTTTTTAATTAAGGTAATTTTTTGAAACATTTGGTACGTAATTTTCGCACAGTATTGCGTGTATTATGAGTATTTTAAATAAATAACAAAAACAAGATTTTCTCGAAAACGGACCCAAATTTTTTCTTTAAACTTGTGTTAGGGATGAAGCTAAATGCAATATATAAGATAACATATACGCCATATTGCTCTATTCTCTTTTTTTAAAATTAAAAAAAATTTAATTTTTTTTACTTGTCTCTCACGTTATTATTTACAATAAGAGCAATTTGTGTATTTCGGAGTAGAAGTGCTTCAAATAATGTCATCAAGTTTTTTTGAAAGCGCAATAGTTTTTTGCGAAAATGAGCTCAAAATTCAAGATTTTCATCAATGCTCAAACGACATTTTCACAAAAACGGCTGCAAATGTTTTCTTCACATTGTTCTTACGGATAGTGCTTATTGTACTATTTAAATTGACCTAGAATTATTTTCCTGTTTTTTTGTTGTTTTTTTAAATACACAAATGTAATTTTCTTGAAATATCTTATCACGTCGTTAATACGCACATTTCCAACAATTTGTAAACATTATTGCATTTGTGAGTTAATTTGTTTTAAATGACTTTAAATTAAGTTTTTCGAAAATTCAAAATTTTCTGCGAAAAAGTGTTACAAATTTACCATTTACAGTAACGCTTAAACGCCATTATCTTATAAATGGCTCCAAATTTTTCTATAAAAATGGTTATTTACGAGGTTTTACTCTTCTTTAATCTTCTGAAAATATTATATCGGTCATAATATTAGGAAACCGAAAAAGTGACAAATTTTCCAAAAATATACTTTGAGCGACGATAGATGGCAGCTGGCAAGAGTATGGGGCAAGACCGTAAAGTCAGTCCACACGAAGGAAATTACATTACTACCAGAAAGTCTGTGCCATTCTGTAGCACCACTGGTCTACTGTACTTTACCACGGGAGGATGAAAAAAAAGTTGTATTTTTCTGATTTTAATGAGGGAAGCAGAAGTTGACAAAACCATCTCTGGTTTCCACACTATTTACCAGTCCATTCTATTTTAATCGACTTTTTTTCAGTTTTCATTAAATAGTTTCCTCAGATTGATTTGCAGAGCGATCAGTTGTGAATTAACAAATATTTCCTAAGAATGTGTTTGTTCCGTTTTGCTTGCCGATTATGAATCAGCCTCGCGATCAGTGCCACATCACAAGTGAGATGTCCATTCTGTTGGACAAACCCAATCCCTGACACTGAATTCTGAAGATGCCCTTGGGGCTGAGGAGACAGGATATCAGACACAATGTGCCGGTATCATGATGAGGACAGCGATATGCTCTTGACGCAATAACCTCAGGGAATAAATCGATGAATTGAATGCAGTCCTAGGTGTCACATCTAGCAAATGAGGGGGGAAAGTTTTATATTATCGGTGCATAAGAAAAGTAACACATCAAAAAATTGGAGTTTTTAGCAAAGAAATATGTTTAAGTAGTAGAAGAAATTTCATAAAATTGTTCATCAGACAGCCAATGTGTACAGTAACGTAGAGTAAAACCTTTGTATTTGACGGCAAAATATACAGGTCCTCTCACTGTATAAATGTTCTCGTGCAAAACGACAATTAACGTTAGATGTGTCACTTTTCTTGTGCACCGACTATATGCAAGGGGTGACTCGATTGACAAACGTTCACTGCACCCTATTAATTGTCCCTTCTCTTATGATAAGACAGTCTTCTTCCTTTAGCGCAATACTCACATTAACGTATTTCGGACTTGAAGTCGATTATTTTCACGTATTGTAAACAGTACTGTACTTTCGAAGTAAAATGAAACAAACATAATATGTTGTATTATATATGATACATCTTTCGGTGAATGCACTATTGGCACAATTGAGGTGTTGAGATAAATGAGTTTGAAGTTTTCATCTTGTATTGAAATGCATCACTCTTGCATTCACCCTTCTGCCATTTTTTGGTGAAATACTGTACTGTGAGATATTCTGCTGTTGCTGCAGGAAAGTAGATCAATTTGCAATTCTGGAGAGTGGATTAACTCAAAATTCGTATTTTTTTAGTTGTGCCACTATTGCAGTCCACAAGTGATATTATACATCACGTATTAAAATGTTGTAATCCCTAATGCGATAATCGCGATGTATTGTTTGTTGTGTGTGTTTGCCTATCTAAGCTTTGCGCCCAATTTGATAACAATGTGCCTCACAAAACAAGTGACCTGAAGTGTTTTATCTGTGTATCTCCTGTTTAGGTTAAAAATTCTATCTTACTCGGGTTTGGAACCCACACCCTAGACCTTTTTCCTAGAGCTATTTAGGAGCGTTGCAGAGTTACTTAGTTGAATTATCAGGCTATAATAGTTACAATGTCTATTTCGGAAAGTTTTGTTTCGTCAGTGCACAATGCAAATTACACATTAAAAATGGAAGTTGGCAGGAGAACTGTTGTTATCGGAGCAAAACCATTTATTTCGCGACTTCAAGCAAAATAATATTCCACATTCTGTCTTGTGAGCTAACATGCTATGATTTTACTAGTAAAAATACACCATTTTATAAATAGTATTTCTTTTCTTTTTTGAAATATAAAAATTTTTGAGAAGAGATATTTCTTTCCGTTTGAGCCGCCACCGAAATTTGATATCTCATTATTGGAAGAATTTGAATTTTCCTTTTTCATCACTGTTGACCTTACCCTTAAGAAATCGTGTATATTATCGTGAAGGGGGAAAGCCTCATAAATAATGCATATAGATTTTCTCCCATGTTTTCCTTCTCACTTTTTCATATCTTGTAACAAGCAGTCGCACCTCCCCAATCGCATACTAAATAAACCACTTACTACTTTGCACTATGACATATTTATAAGAAGAAGTAAAGTAGTTTATCACTTTTTTGTTTGAATTTCAGAAGACAATGTGACTCAATCATTAACTTTAAAAGCCAAAGTGGGTTTTCGTTTTATAAAAGAATAGTGGTTGAAACAAGAGAAGGGAATTGATGTTTTAAGCAATTCAAGAAGATGTAGTCGCATCACTGTTAGTTCTTCTACCTGACCTACAGACAACAGGCGCGCAATGAGCATGATTAAGATGTGATCGTGAAAGCTTAGTCTAAGTGAAAAGTTTTTAATGTTTCAATAAAAATTCACCATGATCCGTCTACGTTCTCTTCAATTATGTATTCAAAAATGGATAGTTAATAAAAAGCCCACCTTGAATATTTTCTAAACCGTTCAAGATATTGGGATAAATTTTCAACAAATGATTCTGGACATTGAGGCTCATCAAGTGTAGTTATTAGCTTTTTTCCTTAAGTTAACTAAATATAGTCATTAATTCCATGAAAAATAATATTTTTTCTCTGCGTTAAAAGCACGCATGCAATTAATATTCCACGTGCAATTAAAAATCCACACCTACCAATCAGAATTCAGACAAGGAGACAAATCGTTTAATTAATAAACTATAACACAGACATAGCCAAGGTATTTTCAGTCGACATGAACAAAAATATGCATCACATATTACCTACATATCACAACAACTACATATAATCAACGAATGAATAAAATTAAATTGGGGAAGGAAACCTTAAGCTAGCTGACTGATGGAACATCATAAAATATTTAACGTGAATAAATTAAATGTTTTAAGTTTACAACATTTGGTCTCAGGATTACGAGTGTAAAATATGTAAACGTCATTTGTGTTTACTTGTTCTAAAAGTACGCTATAGTAAAACTGTGTCAGAAGTGACTAAATCCCCCCCTCCAATATTCATACATGTTGTATTCTCGCATACCTGTCATTACTTTTTGGTGGAAGAAATGTTTTCATTACTTTGTTAGCTTCTTCTAATATTTTATCCGCAATAAGTTTAGTACCTTCCATTTTCAAATATTTCGTGGAAATAAAAACAGTGCAAGATCCACTAAAATAGATCTTTTTCAGAAGCAATACTATGCCATGAAATGAATGCCCTGGATGGTAAAGCTGTGTTTGAACTTCTTAAAATTTAAATTATTCTTAAATGGAAAAGAAGAAATATTGAACGTAAGATGTGTATAAAGGAATATAATAGTACTCGTGGTATATAAGAAAATTCGCTCCTAGCATCGCTCTTATTCTTGAACGTACCACTTGTGCAATTATTCATCACTTTATACACTCATTTCGTTAGTTACTATTTCATATCTTTATTTTTAAGATATTGACTAACTTCGTTTTATAATGAAACAATATACTTTCTTACCCGAATAGACACGTCTCCAGAAGACAAATTCAGCAATGCTACATATATATTTGAATTTGATGAATAATTAGCAGCACAAATAATATGAAATCCGGCATCATACGAAAAGTAAGTTCTCGGAAGTTCGTGACGTAGCGCCGGGCAGCACAGCAATGTCCAAGTCCCAAGGCGCCGGGCAGTTCAGGCGGCCTTGACGACCATAACGATCCCATTTCCCATTTCAGAAACATTCTGCCGAAGTCCTCGTATGTTACAATCATTTCAGGTACTGAGCTCAATTTTCGTCCCAAAGAATCAATGAAAATTGCGAAGAAATCACCGGAATATTGTCATACAAGCATTGACAGGTCTCGTTGTCATCGTCGTTGTTGTTGATAACAACACAAATGAGTCGCAATTTTCTAATTTACTACGTCAACTGCCCGTAGAAACGACATGAAACAGGGTCACAAACTGCTCAGACCTCTCTCTCCACGCTGGAGTTTCGCGATTTATAAACTGGCCAATTTATACTTGTTTACCGCGGTGTTGATTGCTGTGAGATCACAAACCGCGCTAAGCTTATTAATCCGTTTTGAACCAGCAACAGACAGAGGACGTGGAATCGCTTAGATATTCAGCCGCCACGCGAACTCCGAACCTGCTCTTACACCAAATGTTAAGACTCATTAGTATTTAAATTTCTTCATCAAATATCAACAAACTACGTATGTAGTATTACTGAATTTGTCTTAAAGCATATCTATTTGAGTAAAAATCTTTAGTGGTCTACTAAAAATAAAAAGTCATAGGAATATCATTAAAATTTTAAAAAAATCAAAATGTTACTAACTACAATTTATGAGCTTCAATGTGGTGAAACTTTCATCTCAATATCTTGAAACGTTTAGAAATATTGGAAGAAGACTTTTTTACTAGACTGTACACAAGGCAAGTGCAATTAGCATTGCCCATTCCATCATATTTCATCTTCTATTCATTTTTTACATTTGGAAACATGTGACATAGTGAAAAGAAAATGTGATGGAACGGAAAGAAATACGTGACAGAAAAGTAAGTAGTATGTAAATATGAATACAAAAGTGTTATGTAATATGTGATATGATGTGACCTGACTGGAACTAAACAAGAGATCGACTAAGAATTGTTAACTCTTATAATGCAAGGGAGTATTGGATTTTGAGAATTATTAATATTGTAAATAATATTATTTGCAAAAATAAACAACAAGAAAAACATATTACAATTCTACGGCTTTCAACCGTAAAACATAGCCCTAGATGCCATGCCGTTCCCCTTCAAACAACAATAAAAGGAAATATTTCATCTCAACATTTCATTAATATCATCTGGACATCAGCGACATGAGAATCATGTTGAAAGAATTAACTTCAAAATTATTGTAATTAAATAATAGGTAAAAACAACTTTATTTATAATTTTAAAAGTGTTTAGTTCTAAACAGTACAAATACTATGTTTTGTCTTTATATTTGTCGCGAATTACGGAAATGATTTCATATATGGTGCTTATAACAAGGGGAGGTAAAAGGGGAAAGTAACGACGAAGGTGACTCAGGAAAGTCGGAAACATTTTGGCAAAAAGCCATTCGTCGTTTCGGCATGTTTGACACTCCTTCCCTTGGGTACATTTTGTTTCGTGTTTTTATTCACGAGCTTGTTTTGTATCTGACAGTTACCCTGGGGTGCTCATAGAAAAAAATTAGAAACGACTTTGCTGCAGCACGATATTGTAGATGTGATTAATGGAGTGGGTCTAGTCACATAACGTCACAAAAAATTCCGTGCTTCCATTTATTGGAATACTTTCCTGTCGCTTAGTTTTTTGTGGAGAAAATAAAACATTTATTTTCTCTTTAATAAGATATATGATTTTTTATTATTTATTAATAAACTACCTTCAGCAATATAACCGCGTTTATTTAAATAATTCACGAGTTATGTAAAACTAGCATGTGATTTAAGATTGAAAATATTTAAGTTTATACATTAAAAATATCAACTAAAATGTTAAAAGCTAATTTCACACAAAAAAATATACATTCCATCTTAAAAAATATGTTTTCACAAGTCTGTTCTCATTTCTTAAAGCTTGATGACAAAACTTGTTGACACTTGACATGACATACTTTCGAACAAAACAATTCTTGCAAATCTAATTGAAACACTCTGTGCACATAAACTATTTGCAATTCTAATGGTAAATCACTGTAGCTCCTCTGACCGGGAGGTCCTAGATTCGATTCCTGACGGCGGCAGGATTTTCGACTCTAGCTTTTCAGCTAGATCGAATTCCGTCTCTGTCTAGAGAAGAATTCCAGCGGCCGGCTGCACTGATCGGTAGCTTTTTTGTGGTTTCTCCGATCAACATAAGGCGAATGCCGGAGCAGTACCCTAACAAACGGGCCACGGACCGCGCGCGATCTTTCCTTCCTCTTCCTTGTCCTATCCTCTCCCCTTACACACACACTTACACTAGCATGCACTATACTAACACATATTCCGTGAGACCGGTCGGGAGCTGAGAGCTTTTCCCGGCAGGGGCGGTGCCCCGCTGGTGGGAGAGTCCTGGTTAGGAGGAAACCCCACTAGCCGACGGTAGGTCGGCGCCGGATTTCGCCATCCGGCGGGGGAAGATCACCGCCATCTCCCGGGAAAAAAACATGCACTTCACTAACGGGACTAATGATCAAAGCAGTTGACGCGCCTGGAAACACGAAAAAATCAATCAATCAAAAAAATCTAATTGTAAACATTTACATTTGTATTTGTGTGTAGGTATTTGGCTATTCAGGGTCGGATGTATCCGACTTTTCCCAGCTAGCGGTGTTCCCAGGTTTGGGTCATGCTTTTATTTATTATCCACGCCTGGGGGTAAGAGAGAAATATGGCGAGCATGACGTATTTCCATAATCGTGTTTTGGGCTATCAGAGCTTACCTTCATTACACAGCTATAGAAACAGACGATTGCAGAAGAAAGCTACAACTCTATTTTTGTTCCGACCGGAAACCGAATCCGGGATCGCACCACAGAAAGCCACCCGAGAGGATTACAATAATATTTATTTAATAAAATATTTTCCTTTTTTACATTTCTATTACTATTTTTATCAATGAGAAATACTCAAGTAAATATTCGTAAAATATTTCTGAAGAGAAATATCTTTGCAACTGATAGTGCCCTAGGGTAGGCGGGTTTACAAAAATAACAGCTTTTACGTTTTTTCGAGCTTTCATAATCAGTTTGAACTTGCGGTTTTACCGTTCAAAATGACAGAAGGAAAAAAGAAATCAGAACAAATATAGATAATTTGTCTTTCAATTAATACCCAATATATATTTTAACTGATTGATTCTACATGTACAAAAAAGTACATCGTGAGAAATAATATTAGAAATTTGACTAAACACTATTATTTCATCTAAATAGCTAAACTTTGTTTAAACTATTCTGTGTAATTAAACATTCGTTTAAACAAAATTTAAAACAACGAAAGGAACAGAAATTGTAGTATTACAAAAAGTCAACTTAAGCAAATTCGATTCTGGTTAGAAATGAATATTGTTTAGACTATAAAGGTATAAATCACGTTTGACCTAAGAAATTAAGTATTGATAGATACTATTTCTATACATCCCCTTAAGAAATGTGCAACTATTAGTCATAATAAACAAAAACTTACTATTCTACATGAAATTGAAATCTACAAATGATCTGAGATAAAATTATCTAGTTTCAATTATTACATTGTTTCAATTAAACCAATGCGCGAGCAGTCACGTTAAGGTAGGTACCCAATGGTCCCTAGAGATTCAACTGAAGGGTAATACAGATTCAAGAATCGTCTCCTTGACATATTTTCTCGTACCTTTACCATTCCTTCGCACCCGGTTTAGTAACTTCCTGGTCCTATGACTTCTCTTTCCCAAATTCTTCTTTCCAACTTACCCTCTAACGTTCACAAAACTTCAACATTCTTTGTTAACAACGTTTCAGGAAAAGTTCAGAGCTGAGGGTCGGAATATAGAAGGCCACTTCCTCAAGAACTGGAATGCTCGGAAGTATTCTTAGGCACCTGAATATCTAGTGTTGTTGTGTTTCAAGCTGTAATATTACTTTCTTTCACCTGATGTTCAGGAGTATTCAATTTCCATTGTTGAGTGGTGAAAAATTGTCACATTCAATAGGTTTTCCTCGAACATACCGTCAAATGGTATAATTATGTGCCAGGATATACAACATTAGGCCAAGCATGTTTGAAGAACCATCTTGGCCTTAGTAGGTGAAACTGAATGGAGTGAACGAGATTTCTATTCAAGGAGGATCATATTATTGAAAGATAGGTGCCGATCATTGTGTCTACGCACGCTTAGCCTCGTGTTGTGTGACCTGGCGTAAAGTTGCATCATTTACGGTACGACTTAAAAATGAAAATTTCATCCGGAAGATTTTTTTATTTACTGAGAAAAAGGCTTTAAGTTAAATTTTCCAAAATTTTTATAGTTCTTCTTGATTAATGCATGAAAAAGATTCCATCAGTCACATTAAATCTACACATTACAATCTCAACGTTAGTTGGGTCTGGGGGATTCGTGCTTGATTCTAGTTTTTATGATGAGGCTCTGCATGATTTCCCTTGGTTCTAGGTTTTATCAAAACTTAAATTGATGGACTTACTTTTTAAATAAAAAACATAGGGGTGCAAGATAGGATTTATAGTTTGGAATAAAATGATTCATTAAATTGTGAAAGAAATTCAATTATTGGAGCAATTGATAATTCACGGTGCATTTGACTATTGCTAATGAACCAAGGTGCATTCATGATTTTACGTTAAAATTTGTTTTGAACCGTCTGTAAAATTTGATACAGACTCGGTGCGGACTTGTGAATTCAGAGCATGCATAGGTTAGTGTATGGCGAATTAATTGATTTAAATAATAATAGACTAGTTTTTTGATATAGAGTTGATATTTATAGTTGCTTAGAGAGTTAAGTTTACTCATTTTAGCCTTAGCTTTATTTTATTGAGTAAATGTGGTTTCTTCAAAAAAAAAATATCTAATAGAACCCCGAGATACGTCACTGGTGTTCGGCAAAGGAGTCATGAGACTTTGGTATTCTGTATTTTTAACTCTACAGGAATATGCAGTCAACGAAGAGTAAAAATTTTCCATTGTGACTTTTGTGGGTTGATATTTATTCCCAGGCTTTTGTGATTCATTACGATTCTCTTAGCAAACGTGACAATAGTATATCACTATAGTAAGTGATAATTATTTAATTTTCAATTAAAATAAAATATTGTTCTCGGCCACTCGATTTTTTGGCGTTTGCATCACTTCTCCTAGCAACCGTCTACTACGGCCGTGATGGAGTGGCAGTCTCTTGTCAGCATTCAGTAGAGTTCAGGGGCAGCTTGCGGTCAATTCGCACGGGTAATTAGCACAGAGGGGATCCTGGATTGCCACTTTGCAGCACGTTATTGTGTTGTTATAAGCAAAAACTTAAATTATTCAGTGCTCCAATTCATATACGTTTTAATAGCTTAATTTTTGAAATATTTGTTAAATTTTCAGAAACTACTTCAGCGGCATTTCTAACCACGCCACTCTTTGCAAGTCGTATTACTACGTGGCTATGACGACTACATCTGGCGACGCTGGGACAGTTAGCTGACTCCAAGCGGAAGGTGTCGAGTACTTATTTATTTAGTAAAAACACAGTAAAAACTGTATGTGACGTATGGGGGAGAACATCATCTGCGCACGCTTTCTTGAGTTTCAGAATCCCTTCCCAACAATGTAACTATAAATAGTTGAAAGATGAAAAATGTTATTTTAACAAATTAATAATAATAATAATAATAATAATAATAATAATAATAATAATAATAATAATAATTAAAAAGCGCGAGATTAACATTTGAAAAACTAGTCCGCCGTGTCGTTACAGTTCGTAATTGCTGTACATTTTTCAAGTCGGTAATCTTGATAATTTGTTCAAAGATTTTTTGTGCAATTCTCGTTAAGACCAATTCTGCAACAAAATCTGTTCTACTGAAACTTTTCTTTCTTTTTTCCCCATAATTCAGTCTGTCTGACATGAAAATTAGTTATAGATTAGAAATAGGTGTTCGAACATGTTAAAGCAAGAACAAACGACTATGACAAACTGTGTTCTGACAGCCCTTCAACAAGTAAGGTTGTTTCAATAATCTTATAAAACCATACATCAGGGTTACTCGCACATTTTTTAATACATTTTTTTGGCTATAATACGTGAAAGTCTGAATAAAAAATCTTACGAACTGTTTCATTATTATGGGCGAAGGTGAGATATATTCTATCTGAATTACCTAACTTACACTCTCCTTTATAATTATCAGTACATCTGCATAATTCTATACAAACATATAAACATTTGCATTTCATTGAAACTTTTTTATAGAATACATTATTACAAAACTAGCCTATCAATGATATTTTCATTTATTGCATATAAAATGAAAAGGTTTATATTTTTATATAACTGATAACAAAATAATATTAGTCATAAATTCACAAAGTACTACAATGAATTATTAAATGCTATACTCTTTATATTTATTGAATATATGAATTGATTTTATAAAAATGCAGTTTAATGACTTTTAAAAAGCTTTTGTCCTGGCTGTCACGCCGAGCGGTTTATTCAAAGCACAATATAAACAAAAGCTTTAAAATTCTATTGATATTGTCAGCAAATGCCTGTGGTTAACAGCATGCACAGTAAAAACAATGCATCTCAAAACACTGTACACGAAGATGAACAAAATCGACACCGCGGAACGCAATAACGTTATTTAACGCATAACGTTATTCGATTTTAAAGTATGTAATATGTTCCATATGTAATAATCATAATTTTAAAAATTGGTGTAAAACATGAAAGGTACCCTCAACTCAAAGGAATAGCAACGTAACTAGTACGAGGAATGTTGATGAAAATTATTGAGATTATTTGAACGAGCAAGGTTGTTTCAATAATCTTATAAATCATACTCTTTAATGTTACTCATACAGTTTTGAAACACCATTAAAATCCCTGAAAAACTCTAAATATAAACTCGGAAAGAACTGTATCATTATCATGACGGAAGGTGCCATTTGATATAAATACTAGTTTAAAAACTTGTTTCCTTTCTATCCTTTTGCTTAGAGAGTATCTTCTAAGAGCTTCCTTTTTCTTTTCGGGGCATTTTTCCAGCTTCAGGGAATGACGATTTTCCGCGCCAGGTATCGACACGTGCGTCATTAAGACACTTGTATTAGCCTTTACCCTAGACACACACACGTGAGGGCTCCTCGGTCTGTGGTTATCAGAGCCGCAAGGCCTGCGACAACACACATACGAACTCGTACATGAAAGACAATGGACAAACAACCGTGCCCACGACGGGAGTCAAACCCGCGTCCCTTCTGATTCAAGCGTAGCGGCGGCACACGCTCTAGCCACCTCGGCCATCCAGGTTGGCAGAGTATCTTCTGAGAGTATAATAAAAAACAAATTACAGTTGTCCATAAATTTAACTATTGATCATGACGAATGTAATAGATATTTATATTTGCCTTGCGCAACGAATCAAAATTTAATTGACAATTAGAACTTATTTTCATCAATAGTTTCATTTCCAAACAGCATTAATAATACTATAAACAAGAACTTCAATTGTTTTCAGAAATCTGCATTTTTGTGAAAAATTAGTCAGTCTTGACTAAACAGTATTTTTCTACTTTTTATCTAGGCATTGACGTTTTTGGAAAACGTTCTTTAAAAACTTATGGAAGACTGTAATGTTATTGTCTAGCCTATTGATCCAATTTTCGAAATATGGTACGAGTAATGAGGTTCCTTTCATTAAAGGGGACTCTACAATAATGGAACAATAACTGAAATCTACAATAATGTGTTGAAGGCAGTCGGATAATACGTATTGAAACAAAACAGAATCAGACTTGTTCCATTAAACAAAACAATCATAGGCGGATCCGTGAATTTCAAAAGATATCAAGTAAAGTTACTAGAACAACCCAATATTTGAGTAATTCCTTCCCTTGTCAGTGGAAGTCGTAGCAACTAGCTTGGGGTTATGAAACATTCGTAGATTTATTCAAGAGCGGAAGGACGATACAGCACCGATCCGAAACAGTGTTATAAAGCTGAGTCTGCGGAATCCAATATTTGTATGAAAGATTAACGGGGCCGCATCTGCCAAGGAGGAGCCCGCGCCGCAGAGAAGGCCGCAGAGGGCGCCGGGGTGCGCGGGCGCTGGGGGCGGGGGCGGGGGCGGGGGCGACGCGTAATCGCATCAGGCGGAGCGCGCGGCCGCAAAGGCGCGCCCGACGCTCGGGGCGGGGCACGGAAGAGGCGGGGCTGCACGGGACAGGAAGAGGCGGGGTGGGACGGGGAAGGGTGGAGCGGAGAGGGGCAGGACGGGGCGGGGTAGAAAGAGGCGGGGCGAGACGGGAGGGGCGGGGCGGGACGGGAGGGGCGGGACGGACGGGAGGGACGAGGCGGGATGGAGAGGGGCGGGGGGCGGAGCGTGGCGGAGCGGCGCCGGACGGGGGCGGGACGGGCGGATGGAGAGAGGGAGGCGGGGCGAAACGGAGAGGCGGGGGCAGAACGTGGAGGGGCGGGCAAGATGGAGAGGGGCGGGCGGGCTGTAGAGGAGCGGGGATGGAGCGGGGCGGGATGGAGAGAGAAGAGGCGGGCGGGACGGCAGAGGCGGGAGCGGAACGTGGAGGGGCGGGGCGGGGTGGAGAGGCGGAGCGGAGCGAGACGGAGGGCGGGGCGGGCGTGACGGGCGGGGGCGGGGCAGGGCAGGATGGAGAGAAAGGAGCGGGGCGGGACAGGAGAGGCGGGCAGAAAGTGGAGGGGGGGGTAGGATGGAGAGGGGCGGGGCGGGACTGTGTGGTGAGGGGCGGGGGCGGAGCGTGACGGAGCGAGGCGGGACGGGGGCGGGATGGAGAGAGAGGAGGGAGGCGGGACGGGAGAGGCGGGGGCAGAACGTGGAGAGGCGGGGTAGGATGGAAAGGGGCGGGGCGGAGCGTGACGGAGCGAGGCGGGGCGGGGCGGGATGCAGAGAGGAGGAGCGGGGCGGGACAGGAGAGGCGGGGCGAGATGGATAGGGGCGGGGCGGGGTGGAGAGGGGCGGGGCGGGGCGTGACGGAGCGTGGCGGGACGGGGCGGGGAGAGGCATGGCGGGTCGGAGTGGGGCGGGACGGGGCGTTTGGAGGCCGCCTTTCACAAAAGGTTATGTCGTTTTCTGGGCTCAGATGATACCACTTTCTGACGATTGTTCTTCTTCTTCTAGCTTCTAAAGCCCATATTACGCCGTATTACGCGGTTCCATCCAATTTTGCTTGTATAAGAACATGACCGATCAGACTGGACATTTTTATCCAGACGAAAAATGATGCTTGCTTTGACAATTCTTTTTGAACTTTCAGATATTCCTAAATTTCATATTACATCGTACAACAGCCATCAAATTTCGCTTGTACTCAAACACGACCAAACAGACTGATCGCTTTAGAGCTTAATGTCTTTTACAAAATTCGAAGTATACGGGTAAGTATAGAGGTATAGAGGTAAGTATAAGTATAAGAACACACAAGTAAAATATCGCAAATTACACATCAGTGTAACGCTGATTCCTCGCCTAGCGGTAATAGTGAACGGACGTGCTCGTCGCTCCGAACTAGTGTTCTCGCTAGGCGTCTTACCAGCGACCAGTGATTTGTGACGATGTTACTCGTGGACCGAGAAGTTCCGACACCGGTTTCGGGCAGACGGACGAGCAGACTGATGGGCAGACGGATAGACGTTTTGCTGTCAATCAGTTTCACGGTATCAAGAGCCCAGACAACATGGATTCGGACTACACAACGTGTTAGAAGTAATTTACAATATAAGGGAACCAGACTTATCCATTTTTCTTTACCTGGCAATAGAGTTTTTCTGTCGAAAATTCGCCGTCTTCCGGCCCACGAATGCATTACTGTCTCTTCTTATGAAGTAAGGCGATAAAGTAAAAAGAAAGTAACGAAATTTTAAAAGCTCGGGAACAGCAAGTGACGCTGTGGGTTAGGTGATATTGCGCTACTTGCAATAGGCGAAACATGTTGATCCAAATATATGTCTGTAGATGTAAAACGTCAAGATACAGTAAAAGATTTTTTTACAGAAACAGTGTAATGTAAACACCACCCGTCATTTTTGTGTATAATTATGAACTACAAATTAGACGGAACTTTGACAGTGGACGAGGAAAACAGTCTTAACGACGTGTCGGCGAACAAAAACTGAAAGAACTCGTATTTGAATTTCCTGGGCAATTATGAAATTATGAATGTTCATTTAGTTGACTGTATGAAATAAACTTTTCCCTACCAATCATAAGCCGTAAAAACTCTCGCTTTACGCGGATTTTGAAACTACAGTCGTCACCTCGCAGACGGCTGAGATTTGAAAATTTGTCTTTCACAAACATTATGGGCATATTTTGTAGCACACTGGTGATTTTTTTTAAATTCTTGTATAAATGTTAATAATACTTCAACCTCTACTTATAGGTGAATGATAAAAGTGGTGTGATAATAAAGCGAGTAAGATTGAGTTTTCTTATTGTTATGGTTCAGTTCTTATATGGTTCGATTAAAACTCGAATCTTTTACTTGAATCTTTGTAGCAATTATAAGTCATTGGGCTCCGCGAGGCAGCACAAATCATGCATGTGTATGGTAAATTGACTACATACGATTACCACACACGTACGTTTTTTAAATATTGAAGTTTAAGACGAAGAATAGAACCAAACAGATTAGTAACGACACAATTAAGTTACTGAGGAAAAGAAATATTTTAGAAAAGTACAAATATTCCTCGATCACCTACGCAGAAGACTACAAGAAGATCGACAAAAAAGTAAAAAGACAAATAAGGAGAGACATGAGAAACAATAAAAATAATTAAGAGAATAATTGAGAATTACAAATCGGTTAAAAGTATAAGGAAAGAATTAAAAACTGAGCAAAATTGGACGTTGAGAGTTGAAGACAAAGAAGGAAGAAAAATCTTAGCAATGAATGAAATTGTTGAAGCTGCAACACTGTATTTTTAAAATATTATATACAAGTGAAGTTCCAGAAGATAGTACAATTGAAAGAGCGATAAACTCTAACGAAGACCAAGAGGATCAACGTTTTTCTATCAGTGTATCTGAGGTGCGTACAACTATAGAAAATTGAAAATTAGAAAAGTGCCCAGGAGATGATGGAATCACAACCGAACATTTGAAATGTGGTTTATCAGAACTAGCGAAAGAAATTACAGACATGCTTAATAATATACTAGAGAAATAAGAACTTCCAAATCAATGGTTGTTAAGTATTATAACCCTAATTCACAAGAAAGGAACAAGAACCGACCTAAATAAATACATGCCAACCAGTCTCATGTCAAATTTATACAAAGTATTTTCTTTTTAATTATAATTTAAAGAAGATTTAATTATAATTAAAAGAAGAATGAAAAGGAGACTTGATGAGTAACAACCGCTAGAACAAGCTGGTTTTAGAGTTACCTTTTCCACAAACTGACCACATCCAGTTAATGAATGAAGTTACTGAAAAAGTACTGGAATTCAATCTGAAATTTACATAGCCGTTATAGATCTGGAACTTTGCAGAGCCTCAAGCGTTTGACTCTGTGGAACACTCCGAAATTATCAAGGCTTTTAAAATGCAAGGGATTCAAGGTAAATACCAAAAAAATGTATGCAATAAATGCTGAAAAAGTAAAAACAACGAAAGAGAGAGGAATTTCATTTGAGTAGAATGAGGCAGTACAATCCAATTCCACCAAATATTTTCACATGTTTGCTGGAAAGAATCTTCCGTTCACTGAAATGGAAAAAACAATCTAAGATTCGCTGATGACATTGTTTTGTTTGCTGCATGAGCTGGAGAACTACGAAGTATGTTACAGGTATTGAATAACGCATCAAAACAGATCTCCGCATGAACCTGAACTTTTGTAATGTAATGACCAACTACCATGAAATATATATTTCCATGGATGGCAGGCAGTACAATATACTCAATAATACACACACCTTGAACATCTCATTTCTTTTCAAACCAGATCTAATAAGGAAATCAATAGAATAATATACTTAGCTTGGAATAAATTTTGGAACCTTGCTTTCATACTAAAAGACACAAAAGTAAGCTTTCACATTAAAAATATAGTAAAGGATTCATGTTTTCTTCGTGTTCTCTACTATGGATCTCAAACTTGATCATTAACGAATTCACAAATACAAGTAAGATGATTACAAAGAAGTCAAAGGGAAATGGAAAGAAATATCTTGAAAATCAACATGAGAGACAGAATTCGAAATGAGATACAGAACAAGATTGAGATACAGGATGCAGCTACCCAAGTGGCACGACTGAAATGGAGTTGGTGTGCGCACATCACATGGCAACAACCACAACGATGAGCTCTTTCAGCAACAGTTATGGGACCTAAGAACGGGCTGGCGGAATCCAGGTAGGCAGCGCAGAAAATGGAGTGATATATTTAAGAGCGAGCTTGGAACACGTGGCCTAGGGAAGCGAGGGACAGAGATAAGGGGAAGGCATCTACCGAAGAGTTTGTGATAAAGAGGAAAAAAGAGTAATTTGTGCGATTAAAGTGTGCTGTGTTTTGTTTTTTTTAATATACTTTATGTGTAAATCAGCTCAGAGTAAAGGTCAAACGAGAGACAGAGACAAGTGGTAGACATTTACGGAAGAGTTTGAGACAAAGAGAAAATGTTCATTTTGTGTAATTGTGTGTAATTTCATTACGTATAATTTTGTGTAAAAGCAATTTCATTTGTAAATGTGAAAGCCAACTTTTCACCCTGCTGAAGCAGGAGGCCTTTGCCCTAAAGAAATTTTGCAGACGCTGTAAATAAATAAATACTAATGGTAACATATCAGAGGGGAGACGGATTTAATTTTTCAATGGACGTGTTTATTATTTGTAATGATTTAACTGACATTTAAGTCAAAAAAGTAAAACAATTAAAACTTTTATTTGACCGAATAAGAAGACCCTAAATTTATCGATAAAACTCAAATAACGTTTTTTAATCATTATAGGCTAATAATATTTGTTTAACGTTTGTTAAAAAGAGGTTTTTTCTGTCTCCCTCTTTCAATCCGTTCTGTTATTCAGTCGTTTCAAGAGCTCTGGATTGTGGACATATATCTTGCAAGTGACAACTGCCCCACTTTTATCCGAATGTGAGGTTTTTCTAGAATATATAACCCTCTTTTTCAGATATTTGGTCCAAAACAGCGTAGAAATTATGATACGTTTTTTATTATCACAAGACTATTTTATTCAAAAAGAACATCGAAAATCTAAACAACAAACACAAAAATCAACCTTAACCCAAGCGTTTTTTTTTACCGAATAAGACTAGGGTGAGTCCGTCGGACTCATGGGGGATAAACGACAATGTTCTATTTGTTTTTGATTGTTAGAATAGACAAAAATGAAAATGCATTCTTTTATTACTATTTATTATATTCTTGAACCATTATTAGTTTGTCTTTTCACTGAAAACATGCTCTTCGGCACGAACAGTGTCCCTTATATTTCTTTTACGTATATTGTAATGACAGTGCTTTCCTACTCAACGATGGCACTATAGATACTTCCGACACTAATATTATCTTCTTCACTAGAATCATTTTCGGGGTTGTAATCGCTATCTTCGCTTCTAGAAAATAATCGATCTGATTCATTTTTATCATATAAATCGAGACACGCCTGAATCTTAGCATCACTCAGCCTAGAAATCTTGAAAAACTACACAAATGAAAGTATTTTATTCAAGAAAGAGTCTAAAATCTCACGATTCAATTTTTAAAATATTTATTTATTACACCCAAATAACTAGCAATAATAAAAATAACCACACAATAATCACGCACTGAAGCAACACTGGATACAACAATGGTGTGTGCAATCGAATCAAATGTATGTGAGTAGCGATAAATGTATACAAAATTGTCACTAACAAGAAGAGAAAAACGCAAAAGACGGCATCTATCACTACAATAATCATAAATTCTTTTCAGACACAACGATTTAAAAGTCCATTGATAACTAGAAAAATACGAAACTACAAATGAGGCTGCTAAACTCTCCTCAGGCTTTTGGGGCCTAAAAATATGTTTGTCGCAATATGTGAATAAAAAATATAAAAATTGAGAGAAATGTTGGTGTTAGAATTAGAAGGTATATTTAAAAGAATACCTGGACGCTAGAGGTAGAGATTAAATTTCCAATTATTTTATGATCACAGAAAGATGGAAGTGAGTCCATTGGACTCACTTCAGGCTTTCTAGGGTTAAAAACCATAGGCTTCAATACATTTACGTTCAATACACGAATGTTTCTACAAAAGCACTGATGTTTTGAAACTTTGATGTCGATGTCACATCTCTAGCCACTTCGCTCACACTACTCACTTATTTTGTTTGCCTATGTAATCACATTCATCCAAAGTTCAGATATGAAGCAAGTAAATTTATGCATGCGTCCTATGTAACCATAAACAAACTTCATTTTCATAGAAAGCTTGTGGACGCTTCAAAGTTTGTTGTTGGGCGGTGGAGTTCCTTCATTTTGAGCTCTAGAAGCCTTGTACGTGACAAAATGGGCAGAAGTAGTAAAGGAACTGGTTCTGCGACATTAAACACACAAACGGAAGTAAATGAATGAAAATGAATCGGAAGGAAATTAAGGGAATCAGAAGGATTAATTTCATAACGTATGGATAATTTACATGAACATGAGAGTTTGAACAAATGTTCCACATTGGAGAAAATTTATTGCCAGAATTCATAAAAATTGCGCCTTAAGCAGTAACTCTAAGTATATTACAGCAAACTTTCATGAACACGAATTACATGAGACCGAAATAATCGGAGTGCGTGTAATAAAATTTCGTGTTGTCCAAGTATTATTAAGGTCTGTATTACCGAAATCCCTTACCGGGACCAAAGTTTTGTTCAAGTTAAAGCAAAATTCGTGGTATTCGCGTTCGTGCTCTCGAGGGTTTCCTGTACAAAAATCAGTTAAAAAGAGGAACCACAAAGAAGAAAATGTAGCAAGTATTTGCAGAAAGAAAAATAACGCATGCTCCCTCTAAAGAAAAGTTCTATGTATTTGTGGTGGGTAAAGGTGTTGCGATACTTTTTATCAGATACTCATAAAAATTCATAATAATAAGATGAAGTCAAATAAATTTGTAAAAAAGTGATTGTCAACGTGTTTTGTTAAGGTGTATTTAATGGAATATATTATACGCTTTATGGAACGTCTACTTGTCATAACACACGTTGCGAACGTTGCGTTATGTCACGTACACTTTAATTTGTACTAAATAATATTTATAATAAATTAATTAATGATTGATTATTATTACAAATTCTCTTAACAAATCTTAAACAATTTTTTTGTGAAGGTATTCTTTATCAATCAAATGCAAGTGTAATGAAGATTGCCTTTTTTCTCCTATTTTCATGCATTATAAAGTATGTAATAGTTTAATCTATAAGTATTTATTCTTTTATATAATATGTAATACAATTATTCGTTTTTGCTTCCAGAATTTAAAAAATTGAATATTCGTAAAAATCATAATCTACGTACTTAGAAATGCACAATGAATGAAACTATCTGTATTCGTGCTTAAATTTTCAAGAGCTCGTATAGTTGAAAGGTATACACATTTACACACTATTCTTGACGGGAGAGATTGCTCCAAAACATGAAATGCTGTTTTACGACCATGGATAAGCGGTATAATTACCTGTAGATTTCGCATTTCAATTTGACTGTGAAAACGGAATACGCCAGGTTCTCACATCAGTCGTCGAGTTCGGAGAGTAAGGATGAGGTCTGCGCTGAGTCATGGGCCTCGAGAGAGCTTAGGGCCGCGACGAGTCTGGAAGCGAAGGTGAGAGCGGGATTGGAGGCAAGAGCAAGAGCGCACATACGAATGCTAGCAAACACGCGAACGAGAGCGGGAAGGAGAACGAGATCGGGGATCGAGCCCGGAACCGAAAATAAGGGTGAAAGGAGAGCAAGGCTGCGAGCAGGATTGAGTAAAGAAGAAATTGGGAAGGGGAGCCAGAAGGGAACGGAAGCTGTTATGGCAATGTCGGGGGAAGAGAAGCATGGAGAGGAGGTGGAGAGAGGGCGGAGAGGGTGGAGAGGGGCGGAGAGGTGGGGAGAAGTGGTGGAGAGTGAGGCGGAGAGGGGGCGGAAAGGGGTCCGAGAGGGGTGGAGAGGTGGGGGGGAGAGGTGGTGGGGTGGTGGAGAGGGAGCGAGGAGAGGGCGGAGAGGGGTGAGGGGGCAGAGAGGGGAGAGGCCGGAGAGGCGGGGGAGAGGTGGTGGAGAGTGGGGCGGAGAGGGGGCGGATAGGGGCGGAGAGGGGGTGGAGAGTGGCGGAAAGGGGGCGGAGACGGGGTGGAGAGAAGGTGGAAAGGGAATGGAGAGCGGGCGGAGAAGGGGGAAAGGGAACGTCGAGGGAGCGGAGAGGAAACGGTGAGGGGCGGAAAGGAGTTGGAGAGAAAGTGGAGATGGGGAGCGGAGAGGGAGGGCGGAGAGGGGGCGGAGACGGGTGGAGACGAGGGAGACGGGGATGGAGACGATGGCGGAGATGGGGGCGGAGGCGGGTGGGCGGTGGCTGGGGGCAGAGACGGGGGCCGGGGACCGGGGGCGGAGACGGGGGCAGCGGAGACCTGGGGCCGGGACCGTTGGCGGGTACGGGGGGCGGAGACGTGGGCGGAGACGGAGATGGAAAGTGACTGAAAAGGCGATGAAGGCTAGACAAGAGCGAATAGTCCGCCCAAGAGAAAGGCGTGAAGGCCCGTGCGTTGCGGGGGCTGTGCGGCTTCGCAGCGCGACGGGAGCGGGGGCGGGAGCGGGGGCGTGGGCGGGCTTCGCGGAAGCTCCAGAGCGGCCTGCTGGGGATTCGCGGCCGGGCTAATCGACTGACAGGCGCGCCAGCGGAGCCGCGCATCTACACAAGTGCTTGTGCGCCGGGCGGCGGCGGCCTCGTGCGTTCAAGGGGAAGTTCCCTTACCCGATGGCAATGCTTTCCACAACAGCACAAATTTACAAGATCATCTTAACCTCCAAGGCCTGAGAGTTTTCAAGGTTTGAAACAAAAGTGGAAAATGTACAACTATGTTTTCGTTAACAAAATATTTAAATAAGATACTGTATAGCTATAAAACATGATAGACGTGACTACTGTTCTGGAACGTGGCGGGAAGTGTGTTTTTTGAGTTCCTTGATAAGAATAAATTATTGTTTTTTTGTTGTTGCTTTAAAAACCTATTAATGATGCTTGCGTTCGCTTCTGTGTTGAAACAGGTTCCGAACATGAAACAGGCACTGAACAGTTTCCAATATTTTTCAATATTTATGAAAAATGCTGTAAACGAGATTAAGTTTCCATTTTCATTAAAACAGTTTTTAGTTATTATAAATGGTCAATTTACTCGTCACTTTCCATTTTATTTTGAATATTTGAGACAAAATATGTATTAATTAAATAGTTCAGCGGTAATGAAAGGAGTGTAAATGATCTCTTAAACATTACAGAAGATTTCATTGTCTTCATGAGCAATAAAACCTCACAAACTTTTAAAGTGCATTTCTTCAAGAAAGTACTCGTCTATGCAAACAAGAAATTCGAGAATGTAAAACAAATTTTGATTTAATTCGCTAAATTCATCGACTATATTTTCACGATAGAATTTTAGTACAACATTAGAAATTTCAGATCAAGTTCAATAATACGAATTCCAATCATTCTGAAAAACAAAATGTTTATTTACCTATGTTCACAATGATATAATTACTTCACACGTTCACTCCTAAACATACCCAAACGTGCCCCACATTCCCGATAAAGCAATAGTTTGGCGAAGTCTTGTCAGTTTTAATAATGTCTTTACCTGCCTAACCTTTTAGGGTTTCTAATCATTCTCAATTTGAAAGGTATCTACAATAAAATACGGCATCACGATATGACGACGACGATAGGTCTATAAAAAGTCTCAATTACAAAACAAAATGTTTTGCAACAAGAACTATTTATGGGTACTTTACATTTGGGCCCACGTTTATTCAAGAAAATTATGACTGGTTTGTCCTTTGTGACGTATTTCAAAGTTAACATTCAAAAATCTGTTCTCCATATGATAATGTCGCAGGTGGAAAATTCGAAATTTCTTTCGTTCCCCCATCATTTAAACATCCGCCAAGACAATGAAATGTTACTAATATTTTCTAAGGACTGAATATTGTTAGGTTCTAGCTGTTTAGTTTTAATTTAAAATCTTAAATACTTAATAAGAATCTAACAATTAATTTACAAATTTACACTGCCAAAACATTTTTCTTATTCCAAAACTCTAAAGCATTAAATAATTTTAATTGATTCTTCCAGCTAACACGCCCTTCAGAGTCGCTGTCTTTAAAATTTTGCGAGCATAATTTGAATACGAATATACGAGTATTAATAAACATAATACTTTTAACATTTAGATTTTTAGTATATTCAGCGTAAACAATTGAAACCTTCGTTCACGTGACAAGAAAGGAAAATAGAATTCCCAGAATTATTTCAGAATTGTTACCTTTGGGTAAGAAAACAAAGAAATGTGAAATCATAACTGGTTAAAGGACACGGATTAATGTGAAATATAATTGAAAAAGTTTTTCGATAGCGGGCGACCAAATTTCAATAGGAGCCCAGTGCCGAGGAAGTGGATCGCCCACTCACTTCTCCGCGACGCGACGCAAGCAAATGAATGCACACCTCCTCCCCCGGCCGCTCACATTCGGGCCATGTGGCCCCAAACGTGAACGCATGCACACACGCGCTCCCACACATACACGCAACATCATTAACAAAGCCTCCGCCACCGAACGATATGGGTACAGTAACTCCCATACGTGCCGCGTCCGCGCATTGCTTCCCATTACGTCCACGCTTAAGCGCCTCTTAATAACCGGGCTTCAAATCGCTACGTTGTAATCTTTTTTATGCCCTGGCGCGCACGGAGCCTCCCTCAAATAACGACGCATGCGCCGTCGCAACTTCCGGCACGTCCGCGCTTCATGGCCGCGGCTTCCGGAGGCACCCGGTCAGCGCCGCGCGGGACCCGCTGCACCGCCCGCGTCCTCCCCGCCGCCCCCGCCCTCGCCCCGGGCTCCGCCTCCGCCGCCGCGCGCCGCGCCGCCCACGTCGCTGGAGGCGCTGACGCTTTCGCCCCGCATTGCCGCGCCCACTGGTTGGTCGGTTGTTGGTGATTCCGGGCGCGTCAACTACCGAGGTCATTAGTCCCATAAGTGTTGTGCGTGGTTTTCCTCGTGTGGGGGCGGTGATCTTCCCCCGCTGGATGGCGAGATCAGGCGCCGAACCACCAGCGGGGCTTTCCTCAACCAGGTGTCTTCTACCAGAAGGGCACCGCTTTACACGGAACAAGCTCTAATCTCCCGACCAGTCTCCCGGCATGTGGGGTATGCAGTGCATGTTAGTGTAAGTGAATGAGTAAGGAGTGAGGATAGGGCAAGGAAGAGGAAGGAAAGATCGCGCGCCGTCCGTGACCCGTTTGCTAGGGTACTACTCAGGCATTCACCTGGTGTTGATCGGCGAAACCACGGAAAACTACCGATCAGAGTACCCGGTTGCTAGAATTCTCCTCCAGACAGCGACTGAATTCGATCTAGCTGACAAGCCAGTGTGGAAAATCCTGCCATAGTTGGGACTCCAACGAAGGACCTCCTGATCAGAGGGACTGCAGTGATGCCCTGAGTCACCTCTTCCGGTCCACGCCCACTGCACCCCTCCCAGCACCTACAGTGCCTCTGACCGGGAGGTACTAGCTTCGAGTCCCGACAGTGGCAGAATTATCGACACGATAGGTCAAATTCAGTCACTGACTGGAAGAGAATTCTAGCGGCCGGCTGCTCTGATCGGTAGTTTTCTGTGGTTTCTCCGATCAATACCAGGCGAATGCCGGAGCAGTACCCTACCAAACGGGCCACGGACCGCGCGCGTTCCTCCTCCTTGTCCTATCCTCTCCCCTTACACACTCACACTAACATGCACTACACTACCACATATATCGGGAGATCGGACGGTAGCTTAAAGCCTGTCCCGGCTGGGGCGGTGCCCCGCTGGTGGGAAAGTCCTGGTTAGGGAGTTACCCCGCTAGCTGACGGTAGGTCGGCGCCGGATTTCGCCATCCAGCGGGAGAACATCACCACCATCTTCCGAAGAAAAAATATGCACTACACTTACGGGACTAATAACATAAGCTGTTGACGCGCCCGGAATCACTTACCAGCCAAACCAAACCTTGAATCACGCCCTCCCTATTGTCCGTTTACACATCGTCGCGGCCACTCCATCCACATTCCCGCTTCTCCGCCAAAGCCAACACGCCCTGTTTGTCTAATTCCAATTCTAGAGCCTGCGTCAATCATTGCGGGCATACAAGGCATTCTCCAGTAGATTTTTTACACTTATGTGTATAAATGTATTTCTCACACTGCCTACTGACAAATGACACATCGTTGCGGACACCAAATTCAAATGGTCGAATACATTACTTCTTAATGAATGTGACATGGAGATTTGTATCAATGTATGGGTTATAAGGTGACCTCAAGTATGGTCTACATTAAAGGAAGTTTTTTCGTTGAAAATAAATTCGTTTTAGAGATTTTACATTGTAAAATAATCCAAAAACGTTTTGATAAATCTACGTATGTTTATAACTTTATTTCTGTCACTACCCATTGTCCGCTGGCAGTTACCACTTCGTTGCTGAAATCCCTCCGCCTCCTTCATGTAATTTCTTCGCACCTTGCTCCACATTCTTTCTCATTTTCCATCGACCATATAAGTCATTCGCCAATTATATTTTTCTACAATCATACAGCCTCATCTATGTATTTATTTCTCTTTCTTTTCCACTGTCTATCGTCCATTGTAGAATCTATTGTCCGCCTGTCGCGTCATCATTGAAGTTGTTGGTTTCCTCATCGACTACAGCTGCAGACAATACTCCGAATTCCAGATCACGTCACCATATCCATCTTCGCCGTCGCTTACACTGCCGTTCTATCTAGTTCAGCCACCCACGATTCCTCTTTCTCTGGTCGCCTCAATTGCTGACGTCAACTCCATTCCACCGTTGATCTGTCGCCACCATTCGCTCCCCCCAAACAGTCGTTTCTGATATATCTGAGAGCGTTTTTGCAAGTACGAGTACTTCTGCCGCCGTCTACACACTGACAGCGCTAACGCCCTCGCACGCCGAACTTCCCGCGTGCGATCTGCACGGCCGCGTCCTACACTTGCCTCCGCCGCCGCCGCACAATGGTTCGAATTGGCGAAAAAGCGGGCAAAAATAGCGTCCTCCTAAAAAAATTATAACTACATTACAAGTCAACTAGCGTACCCGTGCGAAAACTCTCGCATATTAAACCTCATCCTCTTCCCTATTTTCCATTTCCATATTAACCCTATAATGTTCTTTTTAAGTCTCTGTTATCCTCTGTCACTGTTCTACATGTCTCCTTGTAATTAATAACGATACAATACATCATTCTCAATACAAACTATTCTTATTTAACGTTGTTACCGAGTAGAGAGGTACACCCGTGTAATCCAATCGCGTAGAATATCAATACTTAGTTTACTTTCACATACCGTTGAAAATTCTATAGACTCTGAGCAGGTGGGGTAGTATCGAGAAGCGTCGAACCAGCAAATATGTAATAGAATGTTCAAGAAGATCTCATCCTATGGAATAAGGAGTGAGAAACGTTTCTTTGAGGCCTCAAAATTTTAGTTTTTAGGACCCTAAAACGCTCCTTGTAGGAGTTATAACGATATAGATACAAAAATCTGACCGAGTGTTGCGATTTGCATTTAACATGAATATTTTATGTTTTCTTTTTATACAAAGACTTCATATTTTTGACGTCATAATGCAATGCGTCACGGTACCGTGAAATTTTATTCCTTTAGAGACCATATTTATAAAGATTGATTGCGTGTGAGAGCCGCAAAGGTATGTATACAACTGAAATAATATAGGAGGCGATTTGAAGACATTGGAAAAATGAGAAACGAAAGTTCACAAACATACTTTTTCGCCGTTCTAAGAATAATAATGTTCAATCTGACATTTGTGGCAAAAATAGTTTCGGCCTATTAAAACTCTGTACTGTCAAATAAACAGCATATAATTAAAAATAATAGCGACTTTTAATGTGACTAGTTTCGGACCAACGGACTAAGCTCTTCCATCTAACCACGTGATACAAAATTTATTTATATAAAATTGAAATAATAAATTGGTAAAATACGTTTAGTAATAGTATAATAGATAACATAAATATATCTTGCCCAGCATTTGTCTTAAGCGGAGGAAAACCAGGGAAAACAAAGAAAGTATGAAAGCTCTTCAACACTGTGGAACAAAATAAAATATTTCAAAGAAATTTAACATTACATATATTGGAAAAACTAAAAGTGACAACCACAAAATAAAATTACTACACAAGGATAAATTTTAGCGATACGCATCAAATGTTGACATAAAGAATTAAATAATAAAGGACAATAAAACCAAAATAAAAAAGACATTAGATGCACACAACCACCCAGCCAGGACATCAGCTTAGGGCCATTTGAACTCACAAATGTCGTGTAAGATCCATAACCATGACTAGTAAACAGTAATGAATTAGAATAAGATAAAACAAGAAGAAAATTTTATATACCCTAATTAAACTAATTATACTATTCTTAAATTAAACTAAGACCTTAAGAAATACTAGGAAATTTTTTTAAAAGTATTTTATAAAAAAAAATACATTTTACTTTACGATTTTGAATTTTAGCACATCTCACATGTCCTACTATTCAGCTGAGAAATCGAGTATTTAAATGCTTTTGAAGGATCGCGCATTACATGTTATAACATTTACTGGAAGATTATTTTACGTATTAAAATATTTTTCAAATTAGACATTAGAAAACTTTCTATGAACAAAATATAACATTTTGCGAATCGTTATTAGACACCAGCAAACTTTCAAGATCTGGTCGATACAATTTCCTCAAAATCGGTTAGACCTTTTCATTCTGAGGCTGTGCCTTCACTGTGAATTCGGAGATCTGAAGATCCTATGTTCAGGTCCAAAGTGTGGCAGATTTCAACACCTTAAATATCTGTAGCGAAGCTACCACTTTTATTTTAGGTCAATTCTTACGTGCCATGGCAACTTTTATTCCTTTTATCTTAAAACGTGAATTTTTAGTTTCGCCCTTACGTGTCGAGTTACTTGTCGATATGCTCGATTAATGTACTACATTCGACACTAACCGATGGTGAATGCACTTTGTTTGCGTTTCGCGTCTTCCAAACCCTGGTGCAATAAAGCACTAAACATTTTTATAAAGTTGAATTTCATAATCTGAATAGAAATAAATTTGGACTGATTGTTGCATGTTTCACATCGTGACATCACCAGGATTTCTTTTCATGTTTGCTTGAGTCACTAAAATTCGACAGTTTTCGTGGGGTGGCAAGAATTGTGTCCGTGGCTCGCGTCTTCCGAACTGCCGTGCATCGCGCCGCGTCGCGCGCCACGCCGTGGCCGCGGGCTCTAAAACGCAGGCGTTGCGTCACCGTTGCTGTGTCGCCAGAGGCTTTCTACGACCCCGATTGGAGGCGGACGCGTGCGCTGTCGCACGCGCCGTCCCCTGCCCCACCCGCCCCGCCCACCCAGCGCGGTCCCCGGCGCCACCGGCTCTGACGCCGCAGCCCGCCCCGTCCCGCTCCGTTCCGCCCCGCCCGCCGCTCCGTTCCGCCCCCTTCCGCCGCCCAGCTCCGTTCCGCCCGCCCCATCCCGCCCGCTCCGTTCCGCCCCCGCTCCGCCCCGCTCCGCCCCGCCCGCGCCCCGCCGCTCCGCCACGCCCCCCGCTCCGCCCGCTCCACTCCGCCTCGCCCGGCTCCACCCCGCCCCGCCCTGCCCCACCCCGCCCCACGCTGGCCCGCCCCACCCACTCGTCGTGCCATGGTCCCCAGCGCCACCGCCTCAGTCACCCCGATCCGCCACACCCTACGCCGTTCCCCGCCCCACCCTGCCCCGTCCCACTCACCCGCCGCGGCCCCCGGCGCCATCACCTCAGCCACCGCGCCCCGCCCCACCCCGCCTCGCCCCTCCCCTCCCCGCCCCGCTCCTTCCCCACCCGGCCCCGCCCCACCCACCAGCCGCGCCAACCGCGATCCCCGGCGCCACTGCCTCAGTTGCCGCGCCTCACACCGCCCCGCCCCGCCCTCGCCACGCCCGCCCCGTTACATCCCTCCCCACGCCGTCCTCCGCCCCTCCCTGTCCCGCCAACACCCGCCCCACCCACCGCGATCCCCGGAGCCACCGCCTCAGTCGCCGGGCCCCACGCCGCGCCGTCCCTCTCCATCCCACCTCACGCCGACCTCCGCCCAATCTTGCCTCACACCCGCCCCACCCACCAGCCGCGCCCACCGCGATCCCCGGCGCCACTGCCTCAGCCACCGCGCCTCGACCGACCCGCAGCTCTCAGCCGTCGGCAAATAGCGCCTGTTTTTTTTATAAGCAGAAAGCATCGCGAGATTTGCATAAGTGATCATTATTCTTTATTACCCTTGTTTTGGACTCTGCCTTAGGGGGAGCGAGGTTTATCGCCTTCTGAGGAGAAATGGAATAGCGGGCAAGTAGATCAGTGGCTAATGTGTGTAATTAATGTCCACTTCTCGTTCTCATTACCAAACCCTGCCATAAGTCGGATCTTGGATTTTTTATTGAGGCTTTGTGGTTGGTGATACAACATATAAATTTCGAGTAGTTAATATTAAAAATAATCAATAAAATAATGAATACAGCTGCTTAATTACAATTTGATAATGGAATAATGAGAACAAAAGAATCGAAAATCACATTGAATTACCATAATCAATGAAAGAATTCAAAACATATGCATATTATTTATTTATATTCTGGTCATTTTTCTTTCTTGTTTATTCTTCAAACCTAAGTAAAACATTAATGCCAATAGTTGCTTTTGTTTCTTCACTATTCATTAAAGTATATCAATGTATATTTTTAAATTTCCTACGTTTCGGGGAATTTTTTCTTTCAACATCTGGATTCGTCTACATTAGCTATTAGTGAAGTAACTCTCTAAAATGTCAATTTAATGCACTTTATGTAAATCATTTGTGTTATCACATGCCCACAAAGCCCACTACTTATTGTTCATAGACTGTGCGTTGTTCGGCAGGATTGTGAACAGAAAATTTACAACTCTATAAAAATATATATACAATTATGAGGTCAAACACTCTCCTGAATACGTGTAAATCGTTTACATCTTTGATTTTCAAACTGCCGGTAACTTGATTCAAGCTTAAAGTTTTCGTTAATCGGGTGAAAGATAAGTCGCATTAATCGATATGTTTGTTTATGAGCGTGCTTTACTGAACGTGCACATCATTTCAATGACGAACTTAGAACACACATACATACTCATTAAAATATAAGAATTTAATGGATATAAATTATTCTCTAACGTGAACTCAACTGAATCGAAGAAAAGTTTCACCTCAATCGCCCAATAGAATTGTTTTCCTACCATACTACTGTTGTAATAAATCTGCGCAATTGCAATACAGATTCTGAAAAACCAATAATCCGGGCACGAAATTTAATTTTAATCTAATATTATGAGATACGAATTTTACTATCCAACTTAAGAAAGCATTCCGCAAAGGCTCAACACGCTAGTTGCGGCTTCTTCATGCCATTTAAAAATATTGAAAATCTACATCACAGAGTGCAGGAAAGAATTATTGAGCTCTTTTCTTTAAAGGTGGCGGCAAAGATCATCGACACACACCATAATTCTGTCACTGGCACATTTTCGCCACAGCATATATCTCTCACGGAATGTGGAGTCGCGGCTGGGTTATTCGGTCGGCAGGTCGCCAGGTCTACCGGCTGCGGCGGTCGGCTGCGTATCTATGCTACGAGCTCCGTTCGTGACATACGAATATGCTACGAGTTCCGTTCGTTCTCTAATATCGAGGCATACGAATATGCTACGAGCTCCGTTCAACCTCTAATATCGGGGAATACAAATATGCTACGAGTTCCGTTCGTTGTCTAATATCGAGGCATACGAATATGCTACGAGCTCCGTTCAACCTCTAATATCGGGGAATACAAATATGCTACGAGCTCCGTTCGTCCTCTAATATCGAGGCATACGAATATGCTACGAGCTCCGTTCATCCTCTAATATCCAGGCATACGAATATGCTACGAGCTCCGTTCAACCTCTAATATCGGGGAATACGAATATGCTACGAGCTCCGTTCGTCCTCTAATATCGAGGCATACGAATATGCTAAGAGCTCCGTTCCTCCTCTAATATCCAGGCATACGAATATGCTACGAGCTCCGTTCAACCTCTAATATCGGGGAATACGAATATGCTACGAGCTCCGTTCGTTCTCTAATATCGAGGCATACGAATATGCTACGAGCTCCGTTCATCCTCTAATATCTAAGCATACGAATAAGCTCTGGGGCTGGATGAGCGTTAAAAGTGTACTTCCGTTTTACAGGTGCGAATGTTAGTACTAGGTGCTAAACCGTAATTCTTATTTGAAGAATGTATCGCCACAGGTTCACGGCCGAACAAGTTGAGACGAAACCTAACAGGTTATGAATGACATTTTTTGAAACGTGTGCAACATACATGTCTGCAAGTTTTCCTTGAATACTATGAGAATGCAGTACACAAAATAGCGCATTTCTGTTTTTGATAAACATACTCGTTATAAAATGTGATGTGTCTTTGTCAAAATTCAATGGAATAATGAAACATGCGTTGCGCACTGAGTATCGTCCAACTTGAATAACCAAAATATTTATTAATAGGAAGAATTCCTGGAAAATGTCTCTTCAATGTTATCTAACGAATGCATGCTGAAGAGTGATTGAACATTTTACGGCCTCAAATATATTTTCTCATTAATTCCTGGCTTTACAAAATAATCGAAAATTAGTGTTCGATCGTTATGTAATTATGTAACGTTAAGCAATTTAATTTAGCATGTAAAGCATAAATAAAATTGGTTTAATTATGTATTTCCTTTAATTCAATTTGAACGGTAAGTATGGAATGCATTCTCTTTTGATACATGAGATCAGTGATACATCTGAAAGATTTCTAGAACCAATTTTTAAATCAAGCATGATTCACTTGGCCACGGACATCCTTATAGTACAAATCCTCTTTAAACGTGGTGAATTTTTCCATGAATTTTTATCCCATAATTCCTGTTGCATATCGAATTCATGATATAATCATATGGAGATCACTCATCAGCAACTAGGGCGTTCGTTCACCCTACCCCGAAAAGTTCTGCAAACCGGTCAGTTTGACTTGCATGTTTGTAATGGATGTGCATCAAAATTAATAATGAGATATGGCTAATTCAGTTGCACAACGCAGCGTTTAGAGATATTAAATCCATTAGATCGCGTGCAAAACTAGCATATATCGCGTCCGTAATGCAAATCGACACACACGCGCGCGCGCGTGCACTTCTAAATTGAATAACGCTCATGGCACTCGGCGAAAAATAGCCCCTGGTCCGCAGAGAGAGGAGTGGCGAGTGGCGGAGAGGGGAGGAGTGGAGAGAGTAGGGAAGGGGGAAAGAGGTTCGTTAGCAGTTCGCAGAGCACTGAGCGGGTGCGCGCCGCCGATTACGACTGACCAATCTGGGTCGCGCAAATCGGCGAATCGGACTAGTGGCTGGCAGGCAGGCGGGGCGTCTGTAACGGCCGGCAGATGAGGTAGCACTGATGTTGAGGTTGGTTTCAAAATAGATGTCGGAGTCGTTAACGGAGTCGTTTTCGGAGTCGTTTCCGGAGTCGTTTTCGGAGTCGTTTTCGGAATCGTTTTCGGAGTCGTTTACGGAGTTGTTTTCGAAGACGTTTTCGAAGTCGTTTTCGTAGTCGTTGTCAGGGTCGGTTTCAAAGGCACTACACTACCACACATGCACTACACTATCAGACAAGCCGGGAGACCGGTTAGAAACAGATCTTGTCCGAGCTGGGGCGGTGGCCCGCTGGTGGGAGATACCAGTTGGGAAAACTCCGCTAGCCGCCGCTAGGTCGGCGCCAGATCTCGCCATCCAGCAGGGGAATATCCCCGCCACATCTCGTTGGGAAAATCATGCACTACTCTTAAGGGACTAACGACCTCAGTAGCTGACGTGCCCGGAATCACTAATAACAAACCAATCAACCACTAATATCTGTCTAACAACAATATCTCCAGATCTGAAAACCATTATAGGTTAAGAGAGACTCACGTTCAGAAATGTAAGTGTGGAAGTGTTATCAATTTGGAAAACTTGCATATACCTAGATCTAAGGGATTTCCATATCAACATTTCTTTTATTAAAAGAAAAATATCGTTTGTAGAAACAAATATGTGTAGTTACCATGCATCCAACGGAGTCGGAGTGAGAATGCGTGACGAAATCGTGTATAGGAGTCAGTTTTTTTAAATTATTATTTTTATTTTTATATTGTTTGACATTACATTAAGTTTACATATTAACTGTGCAAATATTGGATGGTCTTAATCTATCTTATACTAACTTTAACTTAAACTAACTTACAATTATACACATTGGAGTCAGAGTTGGCATCGGAGGCGGTGGAGAAGTCAGAATCTGCGACGTTAGCAGCGGCGAAAGACCTGACGACGAAGCTGGCTGAGTCGGCGTTTGTGGCGGTGTTCATATCCTTGGCAATGGCCGCGACAGTGATGTCAGGTATAAAGAATGCAACGGCAACGCATCGAAGGTGACGGAGGTGATTGTTGTGACGTTGGCTGGTAGCCGCAGAGGCGGTGATTGCGATGGCAATGGTGAAGATATGGAGTTGTTGAAGAATACAAAAAAACTTTATAAAGGGATAGTGAAATAATAGACCAACAGGTTAGATAAAAGCAAATACAAATGGAGAGGTTTGATTGTTCAGTGAGAAGAAAAATTACCGTGAATTATGAATGCAATTGCAAAGGAAAACGTTTTGCGACGGACGACATATTATTGTGACACTCGATGGTAAGAGAGAGAAATTCATAAATAGTAGTTATGGCGGTAGAGTAAAAGGCTTTTCGAGGAGATCAGGAAATGAAAATAAGTGCTAGAGAGATACAATTAAGTTTGCTAATCCTCTATGGGGTTTCTATTCTTCATACGCCATTTCCCTGTTTGGTAAGTGTGTATTAAATTTTCTTTTCCTTCTCTTTTGACTTCGCTGCTTGGGAAAAGATTAGTTGAAATTGTACCCGCAATAATTAAAGCAACGGATGTAATAGAAGCGACAGGGTGAACATGCTAACAGCAAAATCGGCGACCTCAAAGGGATTGCAATTAGAATTCAGAGTCGAGAGATGAAACAATGACGTCGACAGGAGTGCTGTACCACAAAGGAGGATGACGTAGGTATTGGCGATTAGTATTGGTTGGACATGCTGAACTGCCGTCACTCACTGAGGTGATGGAACTGACATTATCAATATCAATGGGGTTGTTGACTGTGTGTGCAAGGGAGACTCACAGAGGATCTGCAGCGTGAATAGTGTAAAACAGTAAATTGTTAGGAGATTTTAATACTAAATGCGATGTGAACGCGTCATGCCAATTACCTAACCCCGCACTTCATTTGTTTTCTCCTCCGTCTCACTTCTCTTCACTTCAGATAAAATATAACTATAAAAATATAGTTATAAATAAAAATAAATAACCAATCGATCATTTTAAATAATTAAAGAAATAACCGGTGTATGTGGCTCGAGGCATCAATTGATGTTTCTGCAGTGCCTCTGACCAGGAGGTCCCACGGTTCGATTTCCGGCGGTGGCAGAGTTTCGACACTAGTTAGATAGCCAGGTCAAATTCAGCGCTGTCCGGAGGAGAATTCTAGCGGCCGGCTGCTCTGATCGGTTGTTTTCCGTGGTTTCTCCGATCAACGCTAGGCGAATGTCGAAATAGTACCCTAAGAAACGGGCCCTGGAACGCGCACGATTTTTCCTTCCTCTTATTTATTCTACCCTCACGCCTTACTTGCATACACACTTACTTGCACTTCATTTCCTCACATGTCGGGAGCTTAGAGTTTTTCCAGGCAGTGAGAATGCCACGCTGGTGAGGGAGATCTGGTACGAGAAAACCCCGCTAGCTGGCGTTAAGTCAGCGCCGAATCTCGTCACCCGCTCAGGAAGATCACCGCCCCCTTCCGAGATAAAAGAATCATGCACTACACATTCAGGACTTATAGCCTTAGCAGTTGACCCGCCCCGAGAAACTAGTGAATCAATCAATTCAATAAATAAATATGCTTCGCACTATTTACAAGTTCAATGAAAATAGAAACTAAAATTAAGTTATACAGCAATGTTTCATTCTTGCTTTGGAAATCCATCATGAAGATACGAGGTGCGTTAATTAGCTTGAATGTCATTATTCTCAATCGAGTCGAGTATGATGAAATGTGTTGTCGATGTTTTAATACTTGGAATTTTACACTCAAATTATTTTTACATGCTCCTTATCAACTTGAATCTGAAAACTAAACATTCGAGATTTAATAACCAAATTGTGTATAGAAGCTTTTACATTCAGCATCTAATTGTTTTTTAATGAAATATATCTAATTGGTACCAAAGTACGAGGCAAAAAAATAAGAATGGAAAGCTAGTGATAATATTTCAAACACAACTCAAGTTAAAAAGATAGCTATGAAGATATAGGTTACTTCCTCGGAACATTTATCCCTCATAGGCCACATAGAGACAACCGAAATATCTACCCTTTCAAATTAAATGTATTATGGCATTAAGGAAAAGTACGTGAGATAACAGAAAAATCATTAGGAAGTTAACTATTGGAAGTGAAAAGAGAAATGGCAATGACAGTATTAACATCATTTCTTCTTTCAATTCGATACTGAAATAAGTATATTTTATTTATAAAGGCCAAGAAAATTATTAGTTTAACTTTTAAATGTACAGAAAAAAGAGGATACACTTGAAACTCTCTTTTACTTGATTTCTGACTTTTGTGAGTGGACGTTAGTATTAATTTCTATGAAGAAATTTATAGAGCTCGTAAAACTTACAGGTCAGTGGATCACCTTTTTGTTCTTTGAAAGATATGGCTATAATAAGTGGTAGATAGAACGTAACAAGGAGAACTATTAAAGCCCGAGTAAAAAAATTGTAGTCAAAGATTATTAAATTTTGAGAAAAGCTCTTTCCCAATAGTTATCGTTTTGTACGTTATTCTTTATCTTATTCAATTACTCAATCTCCAATACATAGTAGTCTGGTAGGAGGGCATCACTGGAGCCGGAAACTCTTAGCTTGGATAGAAACAGCGCTCCTCACCTACCGGATTTACTACCGGGTAAAGATACGAAACGAGAAGCACAGGTTGTTGGCGGGGGCCAGTAAGTTCCAAGAGACCGTCCTCAGGCGCTGGAGCTCGCTACGCTATCTCGCCTGGGCCTTATCCCCATCCCCTCCTTCGCTAATGCACCCGTCCATAGCACGCCCGCTGCGCCTTCGCTCCCTCCCCCGCCCACTTCGTCGTGCCCCCTCCATCTTCCGTCCTGTCCCCCCGCTAAGCATTACCTCGCTTGTCTCGCCGCCCCCTACTGTCCTCATTACCCTTCCCACTGACCATCTCTATCACCACGCCTTTCCCGTCTCCTCCTGCGGACTTCCCGTCGCCCGCCTACACTGATCCTGCAGCCCCACATACCCGTGGGGTACGCCTGCCCTGTGGCCCATTCCACCCAGATGCTCTTGACACTCTTCCCTTGCCAGCCTAGGCAACCTTGCCGACAACCCCTACAACCACCCAGCCTCGTCTTTCTCGTCTTCTCCGGCGGGCCACCGTCCGCGCCTCTCCCATCGCCCCGCTCACGCTGATCCTGCCGGCCCACATACCCCTGGGGTACGCCGGCCTGTGACCCATTTCGCCACTCTCTGGCCACTCCTTCCTGTCGTACTAAACTACCTCGCCGACAACCACCACCTCCGCCTGTACATTTTACGTCCCCATCTTCCCTGCCGTTCCGAGCCCGTCATCTCGCCTTCTTCGCCGCCCCACCCCACCCTCCGTCATCTCTCGTCGCGGCGCTTCCCCCGCCTACGCCGCTCGTACCACCCCGCCTCCCGCTGCTTCCTTTGCTCCCACTGCAACCACCGCCGCCACCCTTCTGCTTCGTCGAGTATGCAACCACTGCCATTGTTTCCGCCGAGTCATCGTGCCATCCCATTGCCCTCCAACCCACCCTACTCCGACGTCCTCATCCCTCTCCGCCCCTTCTACTCCGTCGCTCGGTTTACCCTCCACACCGGACGGCTGCCTCCCTCTCCGACCACTACCACCATGCTACCTCGCCACGTCCGCAAACACTGTCATAACATTCAGACGCCAACCAACCCACCTCACTCCGATATTCTCACATATCACCACCCCTTCTCCTCCATCGCCTGATTCTTCTTTCACCGTCCCCACTGGGTGGCTGCATTACCTACCCCCCGTCCAACCACCTCCACCACCGTTCTACCTCGCCACGTCCGCAAACACTGCCATAACATTCAGACGCCAACCAACCCACCTCACTCCAATATACTCAGACATCACCACCCTTTCTCCTCCAGTGCCTGATTCTCTCTTCACCGTCCACACTGGGCGGCTGCCTTATCTCCCCCCCCCCCGTGCAACCACGGCCACAACTGTTCTACCTCGCCGTGCCCGCAACCACTTCCATATCTTCCACCTTCCATCGGTTGCTCTCCAACCCACCCCACTCCGCTATCCTCCGCCGCTTCTCCATCGCCCGGCTGTCTCCCTCCCCCGCCGACCCCGGCGCCGTGGCGGAGCTGTCATTACGCCATTAGCGTTAGCCGCGCGAGCGGACGGGCGACGCGCCGCTGGGTAAATTGCGGACCTCCGCTAATGAAGCGCACAAGCACAAGAGGTCGGCCAGCGGCCGCCGCGCGCCGCCCTAATCAAATAGACATCCTGTCGCTATCAATTAATCGCCCGCGCGCAAGAAGATCTGGGGCGGCCGCGCCGATTGTGCAGCACGCACTCCGCTGACGCTGCTGCAAGAGAAGCGCGCTCCACGCTGCTAGAGAATCGCGGCGTGATGTAACGGTTAGCGTATGGTGTAACGGTTAGCGTATCGGACTGTTATGCCCAAGTTTGCGGGTTCGAACCCGATCGAAGTCGTGGGTTTTTAAGGGCGAAGAAATCCTTCGTACGCCTTCCCTCGGAGGGGAAGTAAAGCCGGCTGTCCCATTTACTGCATGTAAAAGATCCTCAAGCCTAAATGATGTCTCTGAGCTAAATTCAAAATCATCTGTTTCGTCGCCTAAATAATACCTTCTTTCTCCCATGGTTTGTGAAAGAAGCGTAGCGAAATTGGAGTGGTCAGACGGAAGAGCAGGCCTCATGGGCTGTCTCGCCACGCAAAATAAGGCACATTCAATTCAATTCAAAACGGTGGGAGAGAGCTGTGCTGCGAGACACGGAAGCCCCGAGCTAAAGAGAGCTTACGTGGTGGACGCGGATAAAGCAACTTATGAGCTGTGTTTGCGTAAAGAAAGACGCCGCGCCTTCGTCATTTTCAGGTAGCGTTGAAGAACTGTTTTAAAGCGAATGCTAGATGACAAATTCTATGCTTCTTTTTTTTTGTTAAATGAAGACGGTATTCCAAATAATCAACCAGGGCGCTTTAATGGTTGAGAAATTCTGACAGATCCCATTGAAAAATTTCAACCTGCAAATGTCAATCATATTTAATTCAGTTGTGCAGTTTGTATTTCTGATTAGAAAAAACTATAATAACTGCATCAGTCTTAATGGACAGTCGTGTGTGAAATATTATTTAGCATGTTACTCTTTTTTTTGAAGGGTTTGCACGATCATAAAGTTCTTCAAAACGGTTTTGAAATAAAATTCTGCGCTTTACAAGGACAAAAAGTGGAATGACTCGTAAAAGTATCTTTCAACTCATTCTGTATTACGTCCATGAAATTTGATCCCGACAAGGAGAGACGAGGAATATGAAACTTCAGCAATCAGGTGTTTAACAAGATATTTTCTGTGAAATATAAAACTAGAATTTAATTGGTTTAGTGTTTTAGAGTTGTAAAGACAGAATATTCAAAATTCAAAATAATTTTCATCATCTTCCTATCATACATACATACATACATACATACATATAACAAGGAATAAATAGTGAAATATTGTTTATCTACAAAGCGAGTTAAATCGTTTATATTTCACTGTCATCCTGAGCATGCCGTGATTATAAAAGCAAGTCTCTATTTAGTACATTTTCATCGTATCTTGAGAGTATACTACATTGCAATATTTCACATTCCACAGGGCCAAGTGCTAAAACGTACAGTACGTGATACCTTATTTAAGACGGAACCGTTCGAAGCGTGGTTGGCACGTCGGTGAATAAGTGCCAGGAGTGACTGCCGTAACCTCACAAAGCGCAGAAAAGTCGACCCGCGCAAAGTGCGCTCGCAGACACGCGGTTGGCCGCCTGCTCTCTCGCCTGCGTGTGAACGCGAGCGGCATGCAAGGCACCGATCCCCTTCAAGCGACACCCGTATTATACAACGCACTCGCATTTTAGAGCGTCGTTTGCAACGATCGAACTTAAAATGTTCGTTTCTTTACACAAATTTCTCACAAACGCTCTCGGGAGTATTTAAAATCGTCCACTCATTCACCGATTCAAACCTTGCTGTAGTCGTTGTGGTAGCAATTGAGATTCAACGGAACCGCAACCAGTTGTTAATGATTATCGTATCGTTTTCTCAAGTGTGCACCAAGTGGTCATGACGTAGGTAGACAACTGTTCACCCAGTATTTACCACGTCTACAATAATAGACTTTTATGGCCCCGACTAATCTTCACCGCGCGCGTCGTCGGCACACAAGGTCGAGCACGTGTCGCGTCCGAATGGTGTCAACGGCGCGCTGCCGGAGCGCGCAACGCGACGCCTGTCGCCGTGGGTGCGTGCAAGCCGCCGCGCGCGGAGAGCGAGCCGGGCGCCGTACCTGCTGTGCCGGCTGGGCGGCGGTGGGCGGTGGCGGGCGGAGGCGGGCGGAGGCGGGCGTACGGCGAGGTGAACCGCTCGGCTCCACTCCGTCGCTCGGCGCTCGCGGCGGCCGCGACGGCCAGCAACCCACTGGCGCTCTACCTGCCCCCGCCGCCGCCGCCCGCCCGGCTCCGCCCCGCCCCTGCGTCGCCGCTCCCGCCGCCGCCGCCCCCGCCCGCCCGCCCGCCTGCGTTGTCAACAAGTGGCGCCCGACGCCAGTTGCTGGCCAATCGATAGCGGAAGCTCATCCGGCGGGCTCGCGCGCCGGCGGCGGCGGCGGCGGCGGCGGCCCGGGCGTGCTGGGGCTGCAGCCCGCGCCACGCGGAGCGGCGCGTGGCGTGGAGCAGTGCAGCTTGCGTGCTGGCGCCGGGCGGTCCGGCTGCGGTAATGATGCTGGCGGTGTGCACGGCAGACGGCGCACGCTGCCGATAATGTCGATGGCCGGCTGAGAGCGCGGATGCAAATCGCGCCAGCAGGAAAGGCGTCCGAGCCAATGACGGAGAACGGTGATTGTAGGGCGATAGGGGGCGGCAATGGGAAGAAGACAAGAACGACGAACGAAGATTTGAGAGAGCAGCAGCTGGCAATGATACGGAGTGCATGAAGACAACGAGAAAGACAACAAAAACAATCCCTCTGAACCTTAGATAATGTTTTTCTAAAATTCATACAGGTTTGTATGCAATTTTTGTATTTGTATTCTATTTCTACTTGAAAATTAATGAAGACAGTGCATTTATGTGTGCAATAAATTTAATAAAGATGATAACATTATAAAATAAACATGATCAAATTTTATAACTTAAAAACGGTCACAGTGATTCGATACTTTGTTCCAAGGTGGTGAGATTATCATCAGTGTAATGGGTTTGAGCTACTCAAATCTGCGCACGAAAGAAACGAGGAAACCTGCGACTTGCGCTGCGATTGGAGGGCGTTCTCAAGAAGGTGGCGGACGCAAAAGACGGGGGTGGAACGTCCCGACTACGGACTCCCCGTTGTGGCTACGTCGGCGGCATCATTCTCGTCTTCCTCTCCCTCCTCCTCCTCCTCCTCTTCCATTCTCCTCCCTACGTGACGCAAGCGGAACCCCCGACAGCCTCTTCATCCTCTCTCGGCGCCCTCCAGACCACTCGTGCTAATGAACAGACGCCAGTTCGCGTGTAGCTCTGCAGCGCTCCCTTTTATGAGAGGAAGAAGTTCTTGCAGAAATTAAAACGGGTGACGGCCCGGAGGTGGGCAATGCGTGTTTGTTGAGCCTCTCCTGGGAACGCGAGCCGCGTGTTGTACTGCTAACTGATGTGGCTGACCGAGTTTGCCCGCGTTCTGGTGAATTTAAAGTTGGAGGAGCTTAAATTTGTTTATCGACTGTTTTTTTGTTTCTGTTGGAAACAGTCACACTGAAATAATGTTGAGCGAAAACAAGAAAAATTTTAATTTGTCTCACAGAATTTTAAAATATATTGTTAATATTTTCATGCAATCATTAAATTTATGCTCTGGGTTATATTTTAATTTGTTTGGGATGACTAATTAGATTATTTGTCTTTTGGGTAATTTGGTGAGAGTGTGTATTAAAAACAATATGATATGAATCAAATGAATGCCAAAAACATTAAGTGTAATAAATCACTGATAAAATTTGTTAAGTATGTTAAGCGTTGATCCATAGTCCACACTGTAATAAATGCTTTCAATAAAATATTTACTTCAAAATATCTCGTTCAACTTCTTCCAGAATCATTTGAAATATACCAGTCTAAATTCTAAATGCTTTCGTTCCTGGGCTGTAGCTTGTTAGTAGTTGTTAACCGGAAGTCTTTTATCAGGAGATATTGCGGGAGCCGGAAGTGATGCAAGCGCCTACTTTTCCGCGGAAGTTCGAACATTTTACTTCTCTCCACAGCTGAGGAAGTGGTTTCAAAGCACTGCGAAGTTATTGGTCGGCGAGTTATCACACCTTTCGTCCTGTCTCAAAAGTCAACTCTCGTGAAAACATCTTCCTTCCCATTTACGTAACAAGTAGAACCTGTTTGTAAACAGAATTTCTGATTATTGTAACTTGTTTTTCATCAAAGAATTCTTATTCTTTACATTAAGATATAAAAAGATAGTAATTTGAGCCACAAAGTTCAATAACAATTTAAAACCCCCAAAACATTTTTTTCTAAACGACTCTTAAATGTTTCTTATTAATTTACTTCTCAAAGCATCACAATTAACTTACTTCGCAAAATAGATCTTGAATTCACGACCACAAGTTTAATTCTAGGAATATTTCATGTTTTTTTTCGCATCGTAATGGCCAAAAAACTATGAAACATTCCAAGAATTACTTCACAAAACGTTCAAATAATATTCAAGTCGTTATCATGCAACAAGTTGTTCTGTGATTATATATATATATATATATATATATATATATATATATATATATATATACATATACATATACATATACATATACATAAGGAGTTCAATATTTTAAATACTTAATTTAAATAGTAAATTTCAAGGCTAGGGATTTTGAATTAATAGTGTGTAAACTAATTGTCCAATAAGGTAATAATTCCAATAAGGTAATAATTAATAACTGTACTTCTTTTGAGTTTGCGGCAAATTATTTAAAATAAAAAATATATAATGTAATTTTTTTTCTGTTAAGAATGTGAAGTCAGTTGAAATTATTCCTAACTAGGCAATCGTTTGTAAATAACGTATCAAAATAATATCGACTATTATTTAAAAATAATAACGATTATTTTACTTTTTATACAAAAATGTTCAAGCCTTGCAACTACATCGCTCGAAAGGAAGGACTTATAAAACTCGTTGTCTTCGCATCGTTAACTAGTATATCATACACACGCTTGCTCACGGTAGACAAGTCTTTCTTGACACAACCAAATAACGTAATCTATAAATAACGACAGATAAGCGTAAGTTTTTTTTTATTTGACGACTTTATTAAAATTTAGTGTTTATACCACAAAACCGGTTAATAATAGCATCTAGGACCCATTACCTCTCATTTAAAGCAAAAGTCACAAAATTTGGTCGAAGGTAAAGTTTAAATTTCTCTCTAATATATTCTTAATATTTTAAGCTATTTTTAATTTCTAACACCCCACCCTCGAGCCTCTCAATTATGCACAACTGAAAGAGCTATTTTACATTGAAAGTAAGCATATGCACTAAGGCTCCTCGCAGGATCTTAGAAGTTTTAAAAAAACATTAGTTTTGTATTAACACGACTGACATTTTACTGTAAAATGAAAAATAATATTTATAAAAATTATTTTGACAAATTATTTACAAACAATTTGATGCATAATTAGAAACAACTTCCACTGACTTGACATTCTTTATAGTAATAAAATTAATTTATAGTTCTTTTTAATAATCTGATACAAACTCAAGTGGTATATAGTTAAAATATAAAATCACTGATGGAACGCCAATTAATTTTATTTTACTTATTATTTATGGTATCAGACTCAATTGAAAGTTACTGGTATTTTTTTGAAATTTGACAAAGGAAATGTGTTACAAATATTATTGCAAGTTAAATTGTTTATTGGTTCCGGAGGTTATTTCAGAAACCCGAGATCTTCAGTTAATACTCAGAAAGGTGCCAATCCAGGCACTCCTCTGTCCAATTAACATTTTAAACATAGATTTTATTGCCAGGAGTTTTAAAATGTTTTCTATAATAGAAACGATGTTATTATAAATTGCACATCTTGAATCTTCGTCATATTTATGAACATTTTATTTAGTAGAATATAGTACTCAAAACTCTTCTAAGAAAACATACATGTTGGACTATGTAACTGCTTAAAATGCACTGCTTAATTCTTTTACTGCGTACGTTGTTCAATTATCTGGTCATAGATATTCACAAGGAACGATCGTAACTGATAAATGAACTCTTCGATATGGCTTATGAGTATTTTATGGTTTATCTCAGACATCTGTGACTCAACGCTCATAATGATATTACAAGGAACTGATGTCATGGATAATCAAGATGAAGGACAAACGATTTACTGCGTATTTCACTGATTCTCATTGCTTATTAATGAGTTTCTAAATGTTGAGCAGGAAACATTTCGCTCAATAAGTCACGTCACTTCCTTCGATACATTCATCGTTATAATGTCTTGGAAACACATATAAATGATGTAACAGCTCTCTTTAAATATCTCTCTTAATCCAACATTAAAATGGTACGTAAATATGGTACGTAAGTAAATGTGAACGTACATACCATATTATATATATATATATATATATATATATATATATATATATATATATATATATATATATATATATATATCCTGAGAGATGTAGCGGAAATACACGTTCGAGAATTCTGGGTAATGAAAAAGGGTTTTCCGAGTGAATGTTCATTAGTTTGTCCATCTGTCAGTGAACAAACGCGTCTCTTAAAGTTCATACAGAATTTCCCCAAAGACGATATTGTCGAATCGATCTGGCAGGACCCGAGGTCCGTGAATTTGAAACTCATCTTTTAATTTTGAGGGTACTTTAAATGGATACATATGCTGTAAAATTTTTCAAGTTAACAAATAAAAATATATTTTATATTACGTATAAATGAAGAATTCTTGGTAAGAAAACATCAAGTTAGCTGGACACCTATACCTGTAGCCACCTCCTTCCTCCACAGAAAAAGTTTTGGGTGCGTCTCTATTAATTTACCAATTTTTCCAAGTAACAGTAATATTAGCATTATTTTGAGTAAAATAGATACAATTTTTAAAGACATCAACAAGATTTTCTTACAAATGGCTCCAAATTATTTGTATTCTTTTATTCCAATAGAGTAATGTTGGTCAGTAATCTTTCTTTAAATCATTCTATCCATCCTTCTCCGTGGAATGAGTAGTTTTCGCGTTACGTTTATGTTATGTTACGCGTTATGTAACTACATCATTTGCGTTTTTCAAGCGATGACTAAAGAGTTTTAGCAAGGTAAAAGTTGCAATATTATATTACATGAATGTTACCAATAATATGAGAAAGTAAGTGGTTTGCATCACTACTTGTTTAACTGATGTAGACTTACCAATAGCTTTACTGTAAATGACACATTTACCTTCTATGTATATGTTAGGCTTCTAAAATTAATTTTCTAAATATTAAAAATATCACAAGTACTGATTAAAATACAGTGTCTATGAAATCTGTAATAAGTATTAGATATGTTTACAGAAAAAGTAGTAAATACATTATAGAACAAATGTTAACCACGTAAGAGAAATTTATAATTACACATATTCAAAGAGCATCACCTGATTGCGTAGAACTTCAATTTCATTGAAAATTTATTTGTAATTTGTAATATTCTTATATAAAATGCATTTTTCATTTATTACTTTTAATTATATTAAACCTTTTTTTTTTTAAATATATCAAGGGCAATACAGTGCCAGAATGTTTCGAACATAGTATTTCTGGTAATTCGTACGAATTCACTAATGTGAAAATGCCAACTTGAACACTAAAATTAAATTTTCTAGAGTGTATTACATTCAGCGCGAAACGATTTGCTAATTTTTATAGGGATCCAGTAAACAATTTACTGCATTTTAAGGGATTACCTTCTAACAATATTTTTGTTATGGGGCAATAATCTATTAAATTTATGTTGATTGAAAATATTTTATTACTTATCATAAAAAATCTCATTTTAATACTATAAATTACAATTCTCATATCTTAAACAATATTGTAAAAATTTAAAAAATGCCAATCACAAATATGGCTGTTATCAATTATTAAACATTACTGAAGAAACATGAAAACTATGAAACTCAGAAAAATAAATTGGAACAACTATCTGCCCCGGGAATTCTTTAACCTATTAACAGTGCCTAAAGCCTAATGGCCAAACCTACAAATATCTAAACAATAAATAAATGTCTTTATCAATAAATAAATAAATAAATAAAAGATGTGGTAATAAATAAATAAAAGGTGCATAATAAAAGGAAGTCATGGAATGAAAAATACGTACGCAATTTGGATAAAGGTTTTCTCACATAGAAGACAGAGGTGAAAGCGAGGGAAGAAGAGTTTGATAGAAAAAGGCATGCTCACACAGCGTTTGTGTGATTAAATTTATGAATTTCAAGTTAGGGATGCATTAAAAAAATTAATCACGTATCACGTTTAATACTAGGAGATTTTTACTCAAATTTAGATGATTTTACTCAAATAACGATGGTAGGTGATTATGAAGATATATGAATGATGCAGCAAGGGTGGAAAGAATGGCATAGAAAACAAGAGAACGTAAGAAAACATGCCACGAACCCGCTTTTTCTACCATCAGTTCCACCTGCGTCAAGCGGAATATGAATCCCGGTCCCAAGGTTAACAGGCGAAGAGTCACACCGCTCCACTACAGGTCGCCCTCCACTCCTATGCAACAAAATGTACCAGGCCACGCATCTATCAGCGGCAGCCACGCCCCTCCCCCGGCAGCTCTATGTCATCGCGCAAATCAAATTTCCCCGCGCGGGAAGAGCACGTTGCCTGTGACGCCACCGCATGGCGCGTGACGCAGCCTGCCTTACCTCGCGGCGCCCGGGGACCCTCACGGCCCCCGGCCACCCGGCCCCGGCCCCCGGCCCCCTGGCCCCCCGGCTCCCGGCCCCGGCCCCCTGGCCCCGGCCCCCGGCTCCCCGGCCCCCCCCCTCCCGGCCCCCGGCTCCCCGGCTCCCCGGCCCCCGGCCCCCGGCCCCCGGTCCCCGGCCCCCGGTCCCCGCCCCCGGTCCCCGGTCCCCGGCTCCCCGGCCCCCCGGCCCCCGGCCCCCCGGCCCCCGGCCCCCCCCCGGCTCCCCGGCCCCCTGGCCCCCGGCCCCGGCCGGCCCCCGGTCCCCGGCCCCGGCTCCCCGGCTCCCCGGCTCCCCCGGCTCCCGGCCCCCCCTGGCTCCCGGCCCCCTGGCTCCCCCGGCCCCCGGCTCCCGGCCCCCGGCCCCTGGGCCCCCCGCCCGGCAGCGGCGACGCATTTCGCCCACACGGCGCGGCGCGGCGCGGCGCGACCTCATTTCACACACGCCCGCTGGCTGCGATGTCCCGGGCAACACTGACACACGGCCTCTGCAGCGTCGTTGACTAGGAGTCCTAAAGCGAGGGTCGCAAGTGGTGGGGTTTTCACGCTAGCTTGAGAGCTAGATAAGGAGAACTCTAGCAGTCGGCTGTTCATTGATTGATTAAAACACATACTGACATGATTAATTAAACATTGATTAAAAACAAGGAGGTCCTAAAGCGAGGGTCGCAAGTGGTGGGGGATTTTCGACGCTAGCTTGAGAGCTTTATGATTGATTGATTTTTTCGTGTTTCCGGGCGCGACAACGGCTTTGGTCATTGGTCCCGTTAGTGTAGTGCATGTTTTGTTCTCGGGAGATGGCGGTGATCTTCCCCCGCTGGATGGCGAAATCCGGCGCCGACCTACCGTCGGCATGTAGGGTTTCCCCCTAACCAGGACTCTCCCACCAGCGGGGTACCGCCCCAGTCGGGACAAGCTCTAAGCTCCCGACCGGTCTCCGGCATGTGTAGTAGTGTAGTGCATGTTAGTGGTAGTGTGCGTAAGGGATGAAGATATAATAAGGAAGGGGAACGAAAGATCGCGCGCGGTCCATGGCCCGTTTTATAGGGTACTCCTCCGGCATTCTCCTGGTGTTGATTTGGAGAAACAAACGGAAAACTACCGATCAGAGCAGACGACCGTTAGAATTCTTCTCCAGGTAACGACAGAACTCGTATCGGCTACTCATGGTTTCTCCGATCATTACCAGGCGCAATCCGGAGTAGTGTCTTAACAAACGGGTCATGGATCGCGCACGTTCTTTCATTCCTCATCCGTGCCCCTCCTCTCCCCTTATATTCACTCGCATATACTTTGCCTATTCTGCAAGATTGTCGGGAAACCAGTCGGGAGCTTAGAAGTTGTCCCAGGTGGGGAAATGCTTTGTTGGGGAGGTATAGGCCGAGGTAAAACTTGGCTAGTTCACGTGCAGGTCGTCGCGGGATTTCACTTTCCAGTGGGGATTTTACATCACCATCTCCGGGACCGGGAGCGGTAGCTCAGTGCATCAACTAATGCCACTGCAGCGCCTCTGACCGGGAGGTCCTAGGATCCCACTCCCCACGGCGGCAGGATTTTCGACACTAACTTTTCAGCTAGTTCGAATTCAGCTGCTGTCTGGAAGAGAATTCTAGCGGCCGGCTGCTCTGATCGTTAGTTTTCAGTGGTTTCTTCGATCAACACCAGGCGAATGCTGGAGCAGTACCCTACCAAACGGGCCACGGACCGCGCGCGATCTGTCCTTCTTCTTCCTTGTCCTATCCTCTCCCCTTACACACACACTTACGCTAACATGCACTACACTACCACATATTCCGGGAGACCGGTCGGGAGTTTAGAGCTTGTCGCGGCTGGGGCGGTCCCCCGCTGGTGGGAGAGTCCTGGTTAGGGGGAAACCGCACTAGCCGACGGTAGGTCGGTGCCGGATCTCGCCATCCAGCGAGGGGAAGATCACCGCCATCTCCCGAGAAAAAAACATGCACTACACAAACGGGACTAATGACCGAAGCAGTTGACGCGCCCGGAAACACGAAAAATCTATCAATCAATGAACCATCTCCGGGGATATAAAATGCACTAAACTGTCCTAAGTTGTTGGTACACCGAAAACAAATGCTCAATTACTCAACCCACGCAGGTCAGCGCGCGGGGTGCTACATGGTAGTTTGATGTTTTTATCCCCAAAAAGATATTAAAGGCATAAACAAAATTTTTATTATTTTCCCCTTCTGTTCTGACAATAATATTTTTGAGTTAAAACATAATCCAATAGTTTCAATTTGAACCAAAATGGCATTCATTCAATTAAACAATTCCCGGACTTTTTTGTCGCGAAACCGTTTATTTAGCCGGAGTGTTTTAATCCCATTTGCTTTGTGAAATATCATTATGAAGATGTAAATAGTAAAATTAGATTATTTTCTAAACATAATTCTTCACTTTCTAAATTATGTGGATTTTTGGTATGAGCTTCTTGCTTACGTACAGTATTCTGGCATTATTTGAGATTCACTCATCCGTAAATGTTCATATGTTTATTGAAATTGATGTATTAAAAGCCGTTACATTACGAAATAAAATAAAAATGCATAAATCTATGTACACCTCAAATAAACCATTTTTTTACTATTTATTTAGAGGGTGTAGTTGGTTCAAAATATCTTTACTATCTTTTCCCCCAGACTACGAATTTCGCGTATTGTCAATACAGTCCTTCAAAGTAGTTTATCATAGAATGCACCTCATGCATACGAAAGGTGTCAAATACTATCAACGCCTCCATGAAATAATCTTCTGGCATTGCGTGTCATTACTATCGCATTTTTTTAACTTGTTGGAAAATGTTTCCCACACATTAAGCTGTAGAAACAATATTTATAAAATCACGTTATTCATGTAAGCAATAAGACTTTTTTTTCAAAGTTCATCCTTTGAAGGGACAAAGAAATGTTTTTCTATCGCTTTTTTGATTAACGGAATCCACAATGCATTTCGACGCTACGAAATTCGGGTCAGCGGGTCGGGCGAGGACAGTTGGGCGAGTCTGAGAGCCGCGAATTTAGAAACATAAAATATGCACGATCACTTTTAATTTTTCACAGTGAAACCTGCGCAAGAGCTCGATTATTTCTTCATGTAAAAATTATTCTGTTCCTATTATTTTCAGAGAATTCGACTAAATTTATTGATATTAATAATTGGTGGGAATATATGAATAGATTCTAGAGATTCTGTGAATTCGAGGATTTTTCTACATTCAAAGAAATTGGGGATTTGCCCAACCTTCACTAATTCCAACATGAAAATGACGTTAGCGACGCAATTTAGGTGGTGTAAAGCCCCGCCCACTTCGGCCGGTCAGGTGCTCGGCCGTGGGGACCGCGCAGCGCGACGGTGGCGCTGTGGCGTGTCGTGTGGCAGCGACGTGTGGCACGGCGCGACAGGGCGTGCTGGCGGATGTCCCCCGGCTCCCGACCTCTCTCCGTGCCGCGCCAGGCCGCGCCAGCCCCTCCCTGCGCGACGCCACGCGTGTAAGTCATTACCCGTCCCGCACGCGCGCGCGCGTGTGTGTGTGTGTGTCTACCGCCGCAAGCGCCACCCGACGCACTGCAGGTATGGTTGCCTAGGAGAACATCGACTGTTAGATGAATTCCACTGCCGCATAAAGTAACTTAGAGAAAATCCAAGTAGTTCAAAATAAATGTTTAAGATTCAAAATAATTCTTCAAATAACTGTTCAAAATAATTAAATCAGCATGGTTCGTTTCAAATAAACAAACTAGAAACGAATTGAAAATAGAAAACTTAAACACTTATATTAGAAGACTTCTGTAAAATTTTTTGAGGAACTACCAAAAGCGGAATGTGTTAAAAATGTTAATCTAGGACGGTCAACAGAAGAAATTAAAATTATTTCAAGATACCACAAGGATAAATTACGCCCACCACAAACTCTTCAATAGAATGAAAATTGAATGTATAAAGAATTATTAAACGATCACACTTAAAATTAAACAATAGAATGTCTCAATTTCAAAATAAATATAAAAAAATCCAAACACGAAATTAAGAGAACAGTAACAAAGTAAGAAGGAGCTTCGACTAAATGATCTCCCCGCTTGTGTATGTCTTGACCCAGTTACAGTAATAAGTCATGCAAATCTCTGTAAAATCAGTGCACTGAACAGATAGAAAATAAAGCTGTTAAAAAATGAATTTCACTGCAGTGCCTTCGATCAGTAAGTCGTGGGGTACGAGTCCCGATGGTAGCAGGATTTTCGACACTAACTTGTCAGATAAGTCGAGTACTGTCGCTTTCTGGAGGAGAATTCTAGCGGCCGGTTGCTATGATTGGTAGTTTTACGTGGTTTCTCCTACGCTTACATGCACTACACTACCACCAATGCCGTGACACCGGTCGGGAGCTTAGAGCTTGTCCCGGCAAGGGTGGTTCCTCGCCGGTGAAGATACCTGGTTGGGGAAAACTGCGCTAACCGACGGTAGGTCGTTGCCGAATCTCGCCATCTAGCGGGGCAAGATCATCGCCACCTTCTGAGTATACACTACACTTACGGGACTAATGACCTTAACAGTTGACGCGCCCTGAATCACTAACAATCAATCAATCGATAGATGAATTCTCACTCAGCTGTGCTCAGGAGAAATTTAAATGTGACATTTCTTGTTTGACATTTCTTTATTTGTATCTTTGTTTGCCCAGGATTAGTATAGCACAATTGCTAGGTTCCAAAAGCCTCTCTATCGACATGTGCTGGTTATGACGGGGCGAGCAAAGTACTGCCCGACGGCACCCCAGTTCGGATTGTAAAAGATGATATGATGATTATGAGAAGATAGGATCACACGCGGTTCTTTGTTCATTGTTTAGAGGTCTGCTCCGGCATTCGTCTGTAAGTGATTAGGGAAACCACGAAAATCTCTGTTCAGAGCAATTGGCTACGCTTTTAATTACGCCAGGGACCGCAAACTCACCGATGCTGAACATACGAGTATCAAGTAAATGTCTAGTGCTGTTTCGGGATCGAACCCAGTAACTCCTAATACCTGGTACGCTGGAACCATCAGGTGTTGTTCTTACTCTTGCTGAAAACGGTGATAATAGATTGTGAATTTCTACAAAAATTAATTTTCCTGTATTGCTTATTGTATTCTTCTCATTGCCACTTTATTTCCCATTCTTTTAGTACTCCGTCTCTAACATGAAATATTGGGAAGGTATGTGTCAATAATGTGCTTCGTGATGTGTAAGAAACGAAACACGCCGCAATCACATGGCGAGGCATGCGAGTCTGGGTAACTTCTCTGTCTTAGGCAATATTTGACGATGAGCCGAGCTCCCTTTTCAAGGTGTCCCGGGTTCCAGCAGAACCCATTTTCAATAGTCTGCGAGGTACCCTAAATAATTGGATGTTGTATGTGTCCGTCCGCTAATGAAGGTCAGACCTCCTCCAGTCCACTTCTCATGGCAAATGAAGTATCTTTTTAAGCGTCTGTGTCTACTACCACTTTTTCCTGAACCCTTATAAATCATTCTAAGAAAATTCTGGAAGAAACGGGTTTGAGAACGTTTAAGCATCTAAAATAGGTTTTTAGATGAGTTTAAGGCACCTAGAGAAGTGATCAGTATCACGTATGACTCGTTTCTGTAAGAAGAATGGATGGTCAGTTATGTTCACTCCATCCTTCAACAATATTCTGAAATAGTTGAAAAAAAATTTTTTTTGAAATGTGCCTTTCCTGTATTATATAAATACAGGAAGTTCATAGATACAGTAAATAATTCGTAATACTGAATTTCTGGCATAACATGCATTGTTACGAAATAATTAATCAGAGTGAAAACAATTTAACTTAATTTTATAATGAAACATATCAATTTTGAAAAAGTATTTTTTACGACACTTTTTCATGTGATGTTCTAAGCGCGAGGGAGAACTAGCCAGGTGAATACATTGTTCAAAATTGAACGTTCAGAGAACAAAGAACAATGTTAACATGAGCATACGTTTTTCTTGACGTGATTGCTTTGTTTTTCAGTGTGTTATACAAATAGTTACTGATATTACGTCATATATTTTCTCATTTCTTATTTCATTTTCCAGCGCAAATCATGACATTGCGTCATATTACAATCCAGTTCTACTCATCTGATTTTATCCAGGGTTCATGGTTTTCACATATGTTGCTCGGATTGGAAGTAACAAAAGAAGCACAGGTATACGCGACGCACGCACAATAAATGAGCTTTGCTTTTCGTGGAAATAAATCGGATTAAGCCGGTTCGGACAACCAAGGGACGCGTTGTGCGGCCGAGCTCATTATCTCTGCCCCAAGGGTGGCAAAAATGGATCACGTTTGGGCTTTAGTGTAATCGAGGTGAAGAGTTCTACGTTGGGTTGACTGTTAGTAAAACGTTCGTTTTATATAACTGTATGATACAGACTTTAAAAGATATATATCATTAACTCACACGAATGAGCTTCAGACTAAATTTCACAGGAGGGTGAAATCCCCTGACATCATTTGATTATTTGAATTTCCTAGCATGAATGAACAGACAATTAAACTTTGGTGATAATCATTGACTCATGTGCAAAAGACCACTCGGCTTATCTTGTTGGAGTTTATGACTCCTAAATTTACGTTACATTTCTAAATACGCGTGTGTCCATTTCTCAGCAGCCAGAAGGAAAATAGGTTATCTGATTACACCTTAACACAGAGAATAATTAGGAGAACCAGCTGTCTGCCTCAGCAGTTTATCTCATTTTAAGAAAAAACTACATTTACCAGCTTAATCACAGGGATCAAATGTCCATTGTTAAGGGACTCTTCTGATCAGAAGTAAAGAATACCGGATAAAGTTGAAATAACACTTAGTAAAACAGTTTTAAATTACTATTCACATCATTATATGATGTACAACTCAAATTATTCCCGCTATTTTATTAAACCTTTAAGTTTCAGCTGCGCCCCCTCCATTTTGGAAACCAGAAAATTATGATTGGGTTGAACGTTTCTGTGTTCAGAATGAAATGCTCAGATTATCTTTGCTTAAATCTAATTTAATAGAAACTTTTCATCCAAAGACGTTTATTCCAGAATAATGTATTATAATGAGTTGAAAAGAAGTGTAGAAGTATGGGTGTGAAAACAGGCAATGAAACATTGTTTGGTTTACTATTTACAGACAAAGAAGTGATAACGGCAGAACATGAAGATGATGTAACATGTACATTTAGAAAATTAGTAGAAGGAAATGGAAAGAGGTAAATGACAATAAATGTGCAAAATACTGACTATATGGTGGTGGGGGGGAAGCTCCATGATTTAGTCTAGTATAGGAATAGTTAAGGGTTATAAACAATATAAATATATGAGAGTCACACTAACAGAAGATATTGAAGGCGAACTGGATGTAAAAAATAAAAATATAAGAGGAAACATAGCCACAAAACATTTGATTTCCGTGCTATAGAACAATTTTTTCCAACAAAGACAAAAAATACATATATAGCTTTTTCATAGAGAGTAGTACAATGCTCTAGGGGGAAAAGTCTGGACACTAACAAAAAATGAGAGACAAACTTCAGGCAACAGAAATGATATTCTGGAGGAGATGTAGAAGTGCAAGGAACCTTGAACGAGACGATCGAAATTAAACAACTAAAATGTTATAGACGTATGAGAAGGTTGAAATCAGATCGACTTCCACAAAAAGTTTGTAAATGGATACCCTATCAAAAAAGATACATGGGAAGACCAAGAAGGTCATGAAACATAGCAATAACGGAAGCCATAAAAAACAGAAATGGAGTAAAAAGACGAGTGGGATAAATAAACATAAATTGAGATGGGTAAAAACGTCCAAGGCTGTAACCGGTAAAATAGGTGGGTATTATAATTAATCACGGATTGCACTGTGTTCTTCCGTACCTAACTGGTCCCTTATACCTTCCCTGAAGTATCGTCAGCAAAGCTTTTATTAACTAGTGGTGCTAGTGCTACTTTCTAACTAGTGGTACTTTATCGCCCGTGCTTTCATGCAAAATTATTTCGAAAAACTGTACATGACCTTATTTCAAAATATGTATTTAAGGAACAGATTTCATTAAGGGAAAAAATCTCTATCTTTAATATTTTAATTGTAGGAAGACGCCGAAAAATGTTGAACTTTTGTAATTTTTGAAAAATCAATTTTCAACGAACATGTGACCTGCACCACTCTCTTAAACTTCCTTCGCATTATCCAACAACAAAATTTAATAAAAACTATGGAGCCATTTTTTTTAATTTTGGAAAGTGACAAAGAGGCAACATGTAAAGTACCTCCGAAAACTAAGACATCGGTTTCAAAATTAAGGAGCCGCGACATCAGCTAGATTGATAGGGAATATCAATTTTGGAGAAAATCGACAGAACGGTTTAGCCGCTAGTGTTGTTCACAGACGAACAGAAAGACAGACGGTCGTTTTGCCCTCATTCGATTTTTCGGTATCAAGGACCCACAAAAGATAGATTCTGGCTACACTACATATTGGAGGATTTTTTTTTTTTACTTTCAGCAACTGGATTTATCCACTTTTTCGGTATCAGGACTCTGTAATAAGAGTTTCTCTGCCGAAAATTCTCCGTCTTTTCGTAGCATTACATAACTTTCTCTCAACACTGCAGCGAGAAGGTAAAAAGACTCAGCAACAGTTCTCGCAGTATGCGATGACTTCTTCTTAAATGGAAAATAAGTTTCAATGCGAAAAGATTGTGAGACGGTCGGATCAATATTGCTAATTCTGCAGTTTAAAATCTGCTGTTCGTTTACCGATGCAAATTAGTTTTCTATAACTCCAAGTGAAAATATCTAGTTTTCAAAAGTTGCTAACTTTCCTTTTTCTCAACATTTTTTCATCATTCAGCTGTCAATACTTAAAATGTTGGGAAGAGATCCTGGAGCTCAAGAAAACGTGTGCAGATGGTACTTCTCCCTCATACATCACATACAATGTTTTACTGATCTCTGACTAAATACATCAAATCAGACTATCTCAGACAGCGCCAGTTTCGATTACTGCCCAAAGTGAAACTTACAAAGATTTCACTTCTGTAGGAACATTACTATTCGAAACCACAATATTTGACAAAATATACCCTGGAATCCAAGAATTACACACTACTACCGGATAATTGTTTCTCGAGAAATATGACGCAAAAATATTAAATTATTTTACATTCGTAGGCTTTACTTTAAGAATAAGTAAAGAACCCAACAAATATACAAGAAATAATGAGCACGTTCTAACATTGTAATATGGAGTTTTATTTTTATCTTTGTAAATTAATTACAAAAACATATTTTCCAAATCTGCTGGTTTATCTTCTGGCTTCAAATAAATGCATTACGAAAATAGCCCAATTTACCTAACTTTCATTGCAATTGCACGGTTTTTAATATGTCCGTTTGACTGTCTTCGGTTTTCTTGCAAAGATGTTGAAGATTCATAAATTATTAAAAATATTTACGCATAGGAATTCATAAATAACTGCAAAACATGAGACAAAGTTTTCGCACTACTGAGCAATTGGATAGTTTCTTACAATGCTTCTTATTGTTCTCCAAAATATAACTCAACCGATTCCACGACCATTTCATCATCCACTGCGAAACATCTTCAGAGAACAATGCCCCGTCAACTTGCAGAATTCTGTCCGTAAATCCCAAGTATTTTTGTCGACATTAAGCGAGTTAATACATAAACGAAATGCTTTACGACCCGGCATCCGTAGTCGGCAATGACGTCAGGCAAGTCGTAACTCGTGAAAAGGCGACAGCCCTGTGTGTCTACTGCTTGTACGGAGCCCGCGAGGAATAGTCGGACTGGCCGCTATCGATCCACTGCCCCAGGAGAATCGTAAATGTTATCGGTCCATCGCTTCCGCCGATAGGAACTGCAATGCTGTCAGAGCACTCAAATTAACCACGAATCACACAAATTACAACGAAGAAGTTGGCGATTACAGATTGCAGATTTTCAAGCATAAAAAAAGGGTTGTTTTTCTGTGTCGTGCCAAATATGAAAACGGACATTGCCAGAATGTATTTTATTTTCTACAATAATTACATGAACTCCGTACATTCATGAATACACATGCAAAAAACTTTGATGCGAATATATGTATTAAAACATAAATTAATTTATCTGCACTTCACTAAAAATGAAAGCAGTAATTGGAAGTGTTCAAAACATTAATTACTAAGCATGTCAGTCGTTTTCACAAATTGGGATATAGTTGCAATCTCGAGGGAAAATTGATTAACATAGTATAATCATACAACGTAATATTAATTTGATGATAAAATTGCTAATAATAGAAAGTATACCATGGGAATCAATAAATGTTTGTTTTTCACACGAAATCCATTATGCTCGTTATAGTAAACAACGACGATTTTAAATTGACTAAGGAATGTATCTCAATGCAAATGATACTCAAAATACGTAATAAACGAGCTTTTAGACTCCATACCTTAATATTCCAGAACTCTTTAATTGAATTAATATATTTGCTGAACTAGAAAATCGGTAAGTAGTAAATATAGTACAAGCATTTTCAATTTATTCACATCTGAAATTCGTGAAGTAAAAAAATGTCTACATACACCAGTTTAAACGTCACAGAAATGGTGAATACACTTCATTATAAGACGTAGTTGATCGGAGAAACCACGGAAAACGATCGATCAGAGCCGATCAAAGTAGGCGGCCGCTAGAACTCTCCCCCAGACAGCGACTGAATTTGACCTAGCAGAAAAGCTAGTGTCGAAAATCCTGCCGCAGTCAGGACTCGAACCTAGGACCTACCGGTGATATGTGACATCAGTTGATGCACTGAGCTACCTCTCCCAGTTCAAAAATAGGTTTAAAAATGCGTTTTAAGCAAAAATTTGCATGTCAGACGAATATAAATACCTCAAAAACATGCAACTTGTTTAATATTTGCAAACGAAATGAATATATTTGTTCAGAAACAAATATTAACCCAGAAATTTAAAAAAAGCACTCAATTTAATCAATTGTTTGTTAATTTTTCTTTCTGAACAATTATATTCATTTTTGTTGTAAATACTAAAACAATTTACATGTTTCTGGAGTGTTTCTATAATTCTGCAACGCAAATTTTTGCTAGAAAGCATTTTTTCATACCAACTTTTGAGTGTTTTTTGCGGCTCAGCCATTATGAATACCCAAGTTATTTATTAAACAAAATATGCTTAAAATTCTCTTAAGAGCTTATTTTCGAATTTTCATTTCCGCCCCGGACATTCTGTATATCAAAGGTAAGGGGACGTAGAAAACATTAATTAAACAACTTATCGTGATTATTAAGTGAGAATTATAGCTTCTGTAATTGTTGGCTCGCAGACACTAAATATTTTACATCAATAATAAAATCATTGATTTATTTTCCTCTGAACATCTTACAGGTCAATACGTACTTTAAATATTTTTGTATCTTTTTTAAGAGAAATAAGAATAAAGATTCAAGAGAATTCGATAATATCGTCATTACAGTTTATTCAAGATGCAAGTAAAGTGAAGTATATCTAGTATTCCCAAATACTACTGGATATTAACGAAATAATATTTTTAAATGTTTTGCAGAAGATATATTCAGTCATTCTGGAAATAGAATACCAAGGAATAAGAAGACTAAAGAAAATTATATAAGCTCTTTCCTCAAAACCCTCTATCGAGTACAACATGACAACGGTGAAAGAAAAGCCAGACTTGCTTTACCTTCCTTTTGCTATCTTAAAACTTTCGCGTGACAAACTCAAAGGCAATGTCGCCACAGGTATCAGATAAAAGAAGTTAAAAGTTGTCGACTGAGTAGAAGGGTGGGGAGCCGTTCTTTAAAAGATAAAGAAGGATGCTATTCGGCTTCGAGGAAAAGACTTGTCTACTATCCCGGATGTTTTTGTTCTTCAAAACACGAAAACTGAGCATTTAAGCCGGTAAATCCTCGTGAAGAAAGAACAGAGGGCAATGCCATTCAGAATTTTCCAACGTTTTTGTAAGTTTTTCTTGTGTGAGGGAATTTAGAATTTTCGACGTCTTCAGAGTTTCCTTCGAAGTTCAGAAAGAAAGTAGATAGGGTTTTCTTAAACCTGATCTATCTTTGAATTTATATATCATCCACGTAGATATATTGTTACTAATTTCGTTTATTAAGTATTTTTCAGTGAATAGATAGTCAAATAATACTTTCACAATTTCTTCTAGAAATCCAAAAAGACTTGATCTATTTTTACAAAGAAGAAAGTTACTTTACTGGTGATATAAGAAAATATAAATACGTCCGTCTGTGAACAACGCTAGCGACTACTCCGTAAGCAGTATTTTCACAAAAATTGATATGATGGCAACTCCTTGGATTTTAAACCGATATTCTAATTCTTGGGGGTACTTTACATGAAGCCCAGGGACATTTTCAAAAGTTTCCAAAACTGAAACCAAATAATTGATTAATTTTTATTGTCAAATAGCGTAAAACACAATTAAGAGAATAGTGCAGGTCTCACTTTCGTTGAAATCCTTAATTTTCCGAAAATTGCAAAAAAAAAAATTTTTTTTCGGCATTTTGCTACAAGTACAATATTGAAGAGAGAGATTTTTTTAAAAGAAATTTGTTCATGAAAGACAGTTCTTTAAATACGGTCACGTTCAATGTTTCCAAAATATGATAATTTTTCCGTAATTTTGCGTGAAAAACAGATATTTTCAAATTTAAACAATTATTTTCTCAGAAACAGATTACATTTTTTCTTTTTAATTTTTTTCACTTATGTGGCAAAGAACTGTAAAGAAAATGGCGCTGGTCCCATTTTCGACGCTCTCTCTTCAGTTTCGAAAATTGAAAAAATATTCGAAATTGTAAATTTTAATTTCTCACAGGTTTAACTCGTTGACAAAATGTCCTTCTCAAAATGGCAACACGGTGGCTGAAAGTTCTCATGTTTTTTGCGATTGTGGCCGATTGTGTTAATCATACGATGTAGTTAACATTCTTACAAAAGGAAATAGATTTAAGAACGGTAATATAATATATTATATTATAAATCATATATTAAATGTTATTTAATTTAGAACTAACGAATACATTTCTTTTAAGAAGTTTCCATCTCTGATTGTGGTATTCAGAGATAGTTACCTCACTTCAATGTACTCAAGGTAAGCCAATATGAAATATTTTTCTTTTTTCTGTATGTGATGCAGATATTGTAATAGTTAAATTTATTCATGTTTGTTTCATTTGTAAAAGTTAGAAATGGCTACTGGTCCTGGCAAAGGCACTTTGTTTGAATTGGACTTTTTCAACTTATAACTGAGTTTTTAGTACGTCAGAAATTCAACTATTTCAATATTATATAACCATTTCCAATAATGCGATCTATTATGTACTGTTATAGCCTATCTAATTTTCATTATTACGACTATTTTTTACGACAATATAATAGGAAAGTAACATATTTAATTGTTAATATAAATTACATACCATGTATCCACACATGTCTATTTGCTTATTTCTGTTGTCAACAAACTCATCAACAATAAACATAATTTACATATCATACATAACATACATATGTACACAGGTTTACATATCAACAATAAATTACGTATCGTTTATTCAAATATGCCTATTTGCTTATTTCTGCTTGTCAGCAAACTCATATCAACAATAAACATTTTTGGTACAGGATAACATCAGGTAACATCAACTACTGTACGGTGCAGGGTATTTCTTTATAATTTTCGTTTGAGTAGAGATAATGGGTGCAACTAGATCGCCTCGCACCATATGGATTTGATCTAAATGTATTTTGAAGCGTGCATCATTCCATCATGTTTAGACATAAAAAGCAGTTCATAATACACACGTTCTTTTTGTTTTATTAACTTGATAGGAGCAACATCGCCTTCGACATGAACGTCGGAATTTGAAACGATTGGAAATATTTGTCGATACATTTTAAAAATGAAATCAGTAACCGTTAAATTTCAATGTATAACACTAATTATAAATGTTCAGATAAAATACCATAGTATGTAAAATGGTACAAATTCCACTCATGGGAATTTTCAACCTCGCGCTTTGCACTAGGGCGACAACTGTTTCACTAAAGGGAATCGGATTATTCAGCTACTTAACTTTTATAATAATAATACTAATACTAATACTAATAATAATAATAATAATAATAATAATAATAATAATAATAATAATAATGTATTTTTCAAGACTTGCAACGGGATAAAAATGATACTGAGTCCGTGCAAGTGCATGTCCTGCGTGGTTCAAGATGGCCTATTCGCGAGCAAAAAAGAACAACAAACATTTTTTTAAATGTCTTCATTAGAGGCGAGGCTCAAGCAATAACTTTTAGGCTCTTCCGATCAGGCTATAACTCTTAGGCTCAGGCAATAACTCTTATAATAGGCTCTTCCGCTAACCACTGAATCTACATTCATACAGAGTAGGAATATTTAAGAGAGGGAGGCCAAGCTACACATTTACGTCTGGGAGTGCACAACTAGTGACCATCCCAACATACGCCTAAAGCGATTGCGTAAACCTAGAAAACCTCTATCAGAATGATGGCTTAGGGCCGAACAGCATCAGTGAATAGAAGTGGAATAAAAAATAAAATGATAGAAGGGAAACATAAATGAAAATGAAGTAGAAAATACGAAAGAGAAAAAAGAAATAATATAGATTAAGAGCGGAGACAAGCTGTACACTTATGACTGGGAGTGCAAAACAAGGGATCATCCCGGCGTATGCCTTAAGCGATTGAGTAAACCCAGAAAAAACTCAATGAAGATGACGGCTTATGTCCGAATGTTAATAGAACAGAATATGATATGCATAGCAGTGAGAGAGAAATGAAAAGACGTTCATGGGAAAGGGTCATTAAGAAAAAATAGGGGAAATCTGTGAGGGAAAGGGAAGGAAGAAGGAGCGATAAAAAAGGAGGAAGACGAAGTGGGCGGAAAAATGTAAATTATTCCTGAAACGGTACAGAATACTACGTTTGGTATACATTAGCACTTTACATAAGTATACAATCATTTTTAACACCAAAGAAGAACAATACTCTATAAATTAATAGTACCAGTAATTTAAAATACAATATTGACAGTATTAAGGAACACTACAGAACGGAGTCATTTTTTATATTTTAGGCAGAGCAGAAGATGATATTTTATTCATAGTGCATATCAAACTGATAATCATGCTCTGTGATTTATTTGAATTTAATCGTACACCTAAAATCGCTGCCTATTTGTTTAGGGTTATCTTTTTTTTTTTTTTTTTTTTTTTTGCGAGAGAAGAGGTGAGACGGGTGGCCACTTAAGTATACCTGAATATCATCTTCATACATTTGATGACAGCAATATTTAAGTGAATTTCCCACATCATTTACATAGATCAAGAAGGCTAGTGGTCCTAACACAGTGCCTTGAGCAACTCCTCAGTTCAGTTTCAAGACACTTCAGCTGCGGTTACGGGACACGACTTTTTTGGTTCTGGAAGTTAAGTATGAAGAAACTATATACGCGTGCGCTGTGCAAATCGTATTATTTTTAGTTTTGCGAGCAAGACGACATGATATACTGAATCGAACACATTACAGAAATCCATAAGAATCAAGATAGTTATATTGCGGTAATCTATTGCTGTTCTCGCGTCTTCAATTAACATTCAGTAGCGCAGTTCCAGTATTCCTGCCGGAACGGAAACCTGATTGCTGATCGTTTAAAAGTGATTTCTTTTGGAGATACTGTTCAGTTTGCTTCCGGATGACTTTTCGAGTACTATCGAGTTCCGGACGACTTTTTCGAAACAGGATGCACGAGAGCTTCCAGGATAAAGGATATTGTTATAAGTGAGAAATTTACTATTTCGGTAATGACTGGGCAGGTCACGTATAGGCTACTTTTTTAGCAGTTTGGCATTTATATCATCGAAGCCTGAAGCATTTGATATGAGACTTTGAATGATTTTTATGATATCATATTCCATGAATAAAAAGAAAAATTCATCGTTGAACTTTATTTCTGAGTTTTGGAGAAACGCGAGAGAGCCTTTTCAAGCTACTGTCAAATGAATGAACGTTATTTATGAAACCATGGTTTAGTGATTCTAGGAGGATATTCGTTTCAATTTGGAGAGGAGCTTTTCCTATCCCTAGAATTTTCAGATTTTTCCACATCGTTCTCTAGTTGTGGGTTTTGCCGAAGGTGGTGTGGTACTATTTTATTTTAGCGTTGCGGTATTTATGCGTAACTCAATTTTTTGAGCGTTTTGTACTGTTTTTTTAAATAGTTCGCATTTAGTTTTCCAGAAACTAGCATCGACTGCATCTCGAACTTTCTTTAATTTAGAATTTCATCAGTTAACCATGGTGCAGGAGGACGAGTATTTTTAAAGGCGCGTGCTGGTCATAGAATTGTGTTATTAAGTCAGTAAAAAGCTTCACTTTAGCGTCCCGCGATTCTTGTTCGTGCACAAAGTGCCATTGGAGGGGTCAACCCATCTATATTAAATGCTTGTTTATGGAATTTTGAAAAATCGCAGTATTTGTTTAAGTGAGCTGAGTATTTAGAACACTTCAGGTTGCAAACGAGATAAATAAGAGATTTTGTTCGAAATCCTGGGAACTGGAAATTGACCTTGATTTCGTACTTTGTTTTTATTAAACACTATAATATGATCAATCCAAGCTGCAGTGCTCTTTGAGTGGAGTGTTGGTGCTACAGGTAAAATTTCGAGGCATATGCTGTGGAAAAAGTGCGTAAACTGCTCTGCAGAGGGAGAGGCTTTTAACAAGTTACGATTAAAGTCACCCATTTTATTCACTCGTGACAATTTTGTCACTCATCAAAATCTTGTTTTTACTTCCTGATAGACGGCCAAGATTTGGCCATAAATATACATTTTGGATGGTCCCTATACCAAAAAAGTGAAATTTTTTTCTCCAAAACTCTGTTCACATGTCTGTTTGTCGTTGAACAAAATTAGTACCGAAACCCTTTCAGTAATTTTCTCCAATACAAATATTAATTCGTTAAATCTGTTTGAATTGAAGGTTCTTCGAAATTGAAACGAATCTTTTAAGTTTTGTACTTCATATTAATCCCGTTGAATATTTTCAATTTTTGTTTTCAAAATGGCAATTTTTCTTTAAATTGTTTGCTTAAGGAGAGCAAAATACATTTATGAATATGATAAAAGTTCAATTTTCAATAAAAAATAGTGAAATTACTGAAATTTCATAAATTCAGCTTTTATTAAGACCTGTTCTATACCACTATTGAAGACCGAGAATCTGCACTTAGTTCCTCTATAGACACACTAAATGATTTCAAGTGCAATATTTTCAAAATAGTAGTAATATACGTAATTTGGTTTTGTGCCTATTTCTGATAATTTTCAAAAGTTCGTCAAGTAAGTTCATAAGCAAAATGTTGCACAATCGGATACAAACTTTTTTTTCACACATCAGCGCCATTTTGTATAAAATGTATTTTTCTGTTTAGCACAAATATTTTAAATTATCTCTTATGAAGTTTCTCGGAATTTCGAAAGTTTTCGAGTGTAAATGAATTCAAATGGCGGAAGTTGAAATCATTATAATGTAATTTTCTCATAACCAGCCCCAAATTTAGCCCAGAAAATTTCCTTATGAAGGAAACCTTCGGAGCTCTTATATGATTTTCTTAGTCTCATTTCAAACTACTTGGATACCGCAAAATCGAGAAAATGCGAAAAAAGATTCGTGATTAATTTTGGGTTGACATAACAGTGCATAGTACACAAACACAAAGATATTACAGATACTATATATTAAAAATATTACGCAAAGATACAATTATTATAGGAAAGAAAGCTAACCATCGTGTTACTTGACAAGATCCTTAAATTTTATATCATACAACATTTTCTGCATGTTTATTTTGAGAAACGTGTTTATAAATGAGCTAAAGATGAGAGAAATGATTTAAGTTTTTAAAGCTGAAGAAACGTTCGAGTTTTGTTTCTAGGGAAACGAATGTTCATTATACAGGCGGCGCCGCTGCCAGCCTAGACTCACTCTACGCTCGGCGCGAATTGGAGTGTGTATCGTCATGTCGACTTCCTTCGCTGCGCTATAGAGCGCGCGCCGACCTGGCCGCGCGCTTTGCCACACATACAGCACAAATAAAGGAGGATTTATAAAGAAGTACATCGTAAAAAGTTACATTATTATGGAAAAACGTGTAAGACGTACTTATGTAAATGTAAAAATATTTAAGTAGTTAGGTGAAAGAGCAGTTCTTACAGCTTGAGACTCGACAGAAATAAAGGCATTATTATTATTATTATTATTATTATTATTATTATTATTATTATTATTATTATTATTATTATTATTATTATTATTATTATTATTAATGTTATTATTATTGTTATTATTATATTATTATATTGCACTGGGATGGCTCATGAGCGTACTAGCTTCCAGTGCTATGGTCTCGGGGTCGATTCCCGGTCGAGCCAAAAATAGTGTTGTAGCTTTTCTTTAAAATCGTCCCAGTTTCTGTAGCTGAGTGACAAAGAAAAAGCTCAAGCAAGCGGATCTTGCTAGTTACGGTGAAGAGAATATTCGTCATGTTTGCCTCAAGTCACTCCCACAAGCATGGAAATTTAACTGGGCGTAGGCATGGGGGATACCGGAAGAAGGCCGGCGAAGTCCGACTACCGACCCACTGACGTCAACTACATATATTATTTTAATATTATTATTTTAAGATTATTATTTTAATATTACTATTTTAATATTACTATTTTAATATTATTATTTTAATATTATTATTTAATATTATTATTTTAACATTATTATTTTAATAATATTATTTTAAGATTATTATTTTCATATTATTAATATTATTTAATTTTATTAATATTATTATTATTATTAATTACAGGACGTGGCTGCGTGGGTGGTTGGTGCGCTTGGCTCGTTGGGTCAACCTTTGCTGAGGGAAGCCACGCGCAGCCGAGGCGCCCTCCTCCTCTGCGCAAGCATGTGCTCGGTCAGGGCGGGCGGTGCTCGAGCGGCGGAGGGGCGCGCAAACACTCGACGCCGACACGACGCGGGCGCGGGCGGGGGCGGTGGAGACACGCGTGCCGGCCGGGGGGAGGGGGCGGGGCGCCTTTGACAGCGACCGAACGGCGCATGGAGCGCGGCCCCTGGAGGGAAACTGGAGACGCGCTCGGCGGGTGGCCTCTCCGGGGAGCCCCGCAACCAGCGCCCCGTGCGTGGTAGCGGAAGGGGGCGTGGCCGCTTTAGATCCACGAGCTTTTTTACTATCTACCGGGAGAGGTGGCTCAGGGAATTAACTGATGTCACTGCAGTGCTTCTGAGCGGGAGGTCGTAGGTTCGACAGTAGCAAAATTTTCGACAATATACTTGGGTTTTTCTAACGAGGTATCTGAAGGTAGTATTTCCAAGATTGAATACGGAACGGCTTTTCGCGTCTTTCCCGGTCGTGCCGCTAGAGTCGCTTGATCTGCAACACTGCTTGATATGGTCGCGATCATGTGACATCATGCGAGAGGGCCGAGAAAGACGTAAAAACTCGTGCCATATTCCTTCGCGGAGATACTACCCTTACAAGTCACGTTACAAAAACCCAAGTATAACTTGTCAGCTAAGTCGTATTCAGTTGCTGTCTGGAGGAGAATTCTAGCAGCCGGATGCTCTCATCGGTAGTTTTCCGTGGTTTCTCCGATCAACACCAAACGAATGCCGGAACAGTACCCTAACAAACGGGTCATGGACCGCGCGCGATCTTTCCTTCCTCTTCCTTGTCCTATACCCTGACACACACACACACTTACACTAACATGCACTACACTACCACATATTCCGGGAGACCGGTCGGGAGCTTAGAGGTTGTCTCGGCAGGGGCGGTGCCCCGCTGGTGGGAGATAAGCTAAACCCCGCTAGCCGACGGAAGGTCGGCACCAGATCTTGCCATCCAAAGGGGGAAGATAACCGCCACACCCGACGAAAAAAGCACTACACTTAAGGGACAAATTACCTCAGTAGTTGACACGCCCGGGATCACAACCAACTAACCAACTTCCTCGCTACGGAGTAGAGAAAAAGTTATGTTCTGCTACGCGAAAGAACGGCGAATTTTCTGCAGAAAAACTCTAATTACAGGGCCCTGGTAACAAAAAGATGAATAAATGAAGTTGCTAAATTTAGAAAAAAAATCTTCTAATACGTGGTGTAGCCAGAATCCATGTTCTGTGGGTCATCAATACGGAAAAATTGAATGACGGCAAAACGTCTGTCTGTGGCAGACGCTAGCGACTCACTCAGTCGATTTTCTCCAAAATTGATGTTCCGCAATCAATCTGGCTGATGAAACGGCCTCTTGAGTTTGAAATCTAAATTTTAATTTTGGAGACTTTTTCAAAAACAATGGCTTCATCGTTTTTTATAAAATTGTGTTATTGAATAGTGTGAAGAACAAAGGACAATAATGCTGGAGGCCTCATTTTCGTAGAAAACTGATTTTTGACAATTACAAAAATTCAAAATGTTATCGGCTACAACTACAATTAGGAAGATAGATATTTTTCCCTTTATGAATCTGTTCCATAAAAATAGATTTTCAAAATGAGGTCATGTATAATTTCTCGAAAATTTGAGTACTCTTCGCATAATTTTGCTTGAAAATACAGACGAGAAAGTAGGTGTTGAGTTAGCACCATTCGTTTTGTGGAAGGATAGATGTGTGAGACAACTGCTAGATACTGTGTTTACGTACTCTCACTGAATCTAAATTTAATTTTTAATATTATTCTATCTAACGAATTTTAAATCTTTATAGTTATAGAATCTAGGTAACTTGCTAAATTTGCTGATCTAACAACAACCTTACTCTCACGCGTTTTCTGGAACAGTAAAATTCGAATTGTTTAAATTGATCGATTGCAATTCACACGATAAAATAACGAGAAATTAATATGGATATTTTCTAGAAATTTATGATTTGATAGAAATTTAGTTGCTATATTATAAAAACCGTTAATAGTGTCAAGCAACCCACCATCAGCAGCTCACTTCCTGTCATTTAAAGCAGAAATCAAGAAATTTGTGAGGAAAGTTCAACCTTTTGTTTAAATGAAAACTTAACGTTTTAAATTCAAAAACGTTTGCAATTTTCTATATTTCAGAGATTTTAATGAAAATCAATGCTAAATTAGACTTATAAATGCACATTCTATTCTACTTAAAAATACATTTGCATAAACCTACGAACAGTATTACCTTGGAACGTATTAATTTTGAAAAAATTATTGGGAATACGGAGAAAACAAAACTGTGTGTAATGTTAGAAAATAAATGAATGGTTTTACGTTCGACATCTCGCTTTTACGTTCTCAAGTGTACAAATACCGATTATCAAATGTATGTTACTCAGATCTTATTCTTATTTAACTAATATCTTATTCATATAAATATACAAACAGTCCATTTTTAGTGTTTATATAGATTCGCATACATAACGATTAATAGAGCAATTGCAGAAGTGAAAATAAATTAGATCGAGTTTGTGGAGTTCTAATATCTTCAATAAATTGGGGAGAAAAATATGGAAGTGTTAAGCAATTCGGGGAAGGATCAAATGTAGTTGTAGAAGATTTTCAAACAGTATTTTCGAAAGGAGTTGAGAATGATATATTGTTAGGAGTAGAGAGTAAGCCAGAAGAACAGTTTACAGGTGATCTTGTGCATTATTGTGCATATTAGCAAAAATCGTAAAACATGTAGCTGAATTAAAAACTATCCGCATCATCAATGGCTTCCATATATTTTTAAGGGAATCATAATTTTGAAATTGCAATATTACCAGTTCATGTTCCGTAGGGAGGTAAGATATAAGGCCCTTGGATGTTAGGAAGTTTTGAAGGGGAGTATGACAACAGCTACTATAATTCATTGGTGAGTCCAACGCTAGATACTGTAAGAACAAAAACTACACATGAAAGAAATGAAGTACGAAAGAAATTTTCGACCCATGAAAATATTTTTTAAAACTGTTAACAGTGTCGGCGATGCCACATTCCACTAGTATAAAGTACCACACAAATTAAAATAACATAATCTCCGGAACGGCACGAGAAATTCTTGCTCAAGGCATATTTATAAAGTTTCAGCTCAAAAGCTTCTAATCTAAACGTTATGCGTAACACATACGTCCACAAATCAAATCGATATTGTGGTATAAAACATATACTACCTGCTCTCAGTTTGCACCAACCTTAACCATCTTTGGAAGAGCACTAGTAGTTAATAATTCAGATGTGTATACGAGCTTACAGATGAAAAGAATCTTAGAAACTGATTTTACGACCAATAATCCAGATATATTGTTGAGGTGATTCCAATACTTTTACGCCTTATACTACAGTATAGAGAGCGTGAAACATCTCGTGATCATCTTCTTCCACAACACTCGTTGCACTGACAGGCACGCTTTATGCAATGGTGTCTCAACGCTTGCTGCGGTAGGAGGCAATCATGACACCACAGCTTTAAGGAGTCTCTCTGGTGTACCGCATACACCAGTTTTACAAGGTAATTGATATTTCCTGTCAGATCGTTAGTATAATTTCGTAACCTAGTATATCTTAACCCTGGAGTTTCCGGTGACATTTAAGACAGTTTGGCGCTTGATTAATTAATTTGACGAGCTCATATTACTGGAGAGCGCAGCAACCCAAGAACAGCGCCTCTAGTTTACGGAAAACACTGCACCACAGTTGCATAATATATTTTTGTGAAAAAATAGAAGAAACCACCATGTGAATTTGAAGTAAATCTACCATTATTGGGGTTTTAAAACAAAATGCATTTAATATTTTGTGTTCCAAATAAAATATAAAATTTTTCATCGTACTAACAGCCCTACAAAGTGATGCTTTGTTATATCAAGATCACACAAAGATGGTTTAATTTAGGTATCTAGAAAGGAAAGTTTCGACACCGAGGAACAACTGAACACATTTATTAATTTCTGAAACATTTAAGTTCGTATAAATGGTAGATTTTAGATATTTATTTAGATACTTATTTAGTCAAAGAATGTAAAAAACTATGTGATGTATGAGGGAGAAAATCATCTGCACACGCTTTCTTGAGTTTCAGAATCCCTTCCCAACAATTTAACTATTAATAGTTGAAAGATGAAAAACGAGAGGTGCTACAGAATGGCACAGAATTTCTCGTAGTAAAATTTTCTAATTTCCTTGATGTAGACTTGCTTTACGGACTTGCCCTATCTTCTTGCTAGCTGCCATCTATCGTCGCCTAAAGTACATTTTCTTGACATTTTCTCAACTTTTCGGTTTCCTTAAAGTGAAACAGAAATATTATTTTAGGAATATTAAAGAAACGTAAAACCCCTACCTAAATAGTAATTTTCATTGAAACTTTTTAAGCAGTTTTTAAGAAAATGGCGATTAAGCATTATTGTAAATGCGAAATTTGAAGCTCCTTTTCACAGAAATCTACTGATTTCTCACTATCTATTGACCCCCATCAATAAAGAATTCGTTAGGTAGCCCTAATTTACGTCATATCATTATAATTACCTTATCAATCAAATAAGTCATCCATTCCAGGTCCGGATGTAGTCTAAGGTTCTAAAATCATATTAACAGTGTTGCTGTTCTGGGGTGTTCTTACAGCGGAAGACGTTCACCTTTGCATATTTATCGGTCACCATTTTTGCCTAGGATTTTGTCACACCCTTTATTAGTGCTAGTACCGTATGAGAAGGCTGGAATACCGTAAAGAGAAGGCCATGTGTCTCCTAGATGAGAAAATAGTTATTTTCAGGATGATGAGATGGTTAAGAGTTCACCACAGTGGTTTCATACAGGCTTGAACTTCCTTCACATGTCGCAATTTTGCGATTTCTGAATTCTGGGAGCCATTCTGCAAGAATAGGGGTAAGAGAATTCAAACTACGATCCATCAAGTTTGTAATAAAAATGACGTATGACGATATGACGTAGTTTGAGAAAATAGAGTAGAGAGAGAAAATATTTTGGTAATGAGGATACGATATTTGCGCTTCGATTTTCATTTTTTAAATATATTTTTGATAGGTTAACTAGAAAAATATTTTCTAACCAAAATTCAATTCACAATCAACTTCAACTATCTATTAATATGTGTTTATAATCACAATATATTTTTGACAGTATGTTAAAATGAATGCAAGTTGATCGCTATATCTGTACATAAGGATGAATAATACATTGGAGATAGAAAAGTGGGAACCACAATAAAGGATTGATGTATTTATTTTTAATATTTATATTTAACAAGGGCGGGGTAAAACATCGAGCACTGTTCATGAGTTACATCGACTCAAATATATGAAGGAGAAACATCAAACATTTAGTAAATATTTGATCCATATATCGAGATTAAATAGGGATTCTCCATTCTTTTGTTTGAACCAGATGTGTCAATAAAGCTGAATAAAAAGATAGGTAATTCGCAATTCATCAAATCTGCGAAACAAAATACAGTAAGAAAATGCCTTCGCAACAAGTGACATAGTGGAAAGGCAAAAGGATGGAAACTGCTATTGAGTTATGTGTAATTATAAATGGTTTTTAAGAAATTGAGAAGTTTGTATTTTCCTTTAGTGAATAACTTTTAAAGATATATTCAGAAGCTTTAATATCGTTTTCCGATACTGTAGATGAAGTCGTAGGAATAATTTAGAAGGCTCAATAAGTACTTCACGGGTCATGGCTTTATATTGCAAAGTTAAATGAAGTGTAAAATACATATAGAACCACATACGTTATTTTGAAGTAAGATACTTTTACTTTCTCGCCTACTGCTTACGTAGAATATAGAATGTATTGTAATGCTGTGAAAAAAACTGCGAATTTTCGATGTAGAATCTCTTATTTCTGGATCCTAGTAATGGGAAAGTGAATAAATATTGTTTTTATATGTACTAAAAAACTTCCTCTAACGTTGTATATTCATATTTCTCGTTCTATGGGTTCTTGGTATCGAAAAGTTGGTTTACGGCAAATCATTTTTCTCTCCGTCCTTCTGTAGCCTACACTTTTGTCGTTCAGACAATTTTTGTCAAAATTGTCATTTCTGGATTGATCTGGCCTGCAAATTTGAAACGGATATTGTGACTTTGGGAGTATTTTACATGACGCCTAATTGATATTTTCAAAATTTCGTTAAAAGTTATTCCAATTTTTTTAAATTACATTTTTTCTCTGATCAAGCAACGTACGCTTAAAAATGGCGCAGATCTTATTTTCATTGAATTAATTTTTCGAAAATTACATAAATTTAACCATTTTTCGGCGTCTTTCTAAATTGCATTACTGAAGATAGAAATTTGGTTTCTTAATAAAAATACGTTCTTTAATACTAGCTATTGAAATAATTTCATTGAAAATCTTGAATTTCTGAAAGTTGCTCATGCAAAATTGTTCAACATTGTTTTTAAAGCATCTGGAAGGTTGAGTTTAGCTGGAAGGCTGGTGGTACGGGGGGGGGGTGAACAGCGCTTAAAACCTAAGAACATGAGTTCGAATCTCAGCATGGATACAAGTTCGCTGGTTGGAAACTTTTGCAGCTTCAAGTACTTATAATACTGTGTGGCCGTTAAAAATAATCTGAGAAAGTATGTCATGTTGTAGCATCACTAGCTTTTCCCTTATATTCCAAGTAATTTGCTCCAGAAATATTTCATAAAATAGAGTATATTATATTTTTAAATCTCCTACTTTCCAGTTTTGAGAGCTTGTATTAAAGAACACATTTTATTAAGGAAACAAATCTATCTTCAATACTGTAATTGTAGTAAGATGCGGAAAAAAGTTTGAACTTTTGCAGTTTTCAAAAACTTAATTTAATGAAATTAAGATCTGAGTCATTTTAAGCGGGTTTTTCTCTACCCAAGGAAAAAATTTAACTAAAAAATTTGAAACCACTTTTGAGGAAAATATCAATGAGGCGTCATGTAAAATCCTCTCCCCCCCCAAAGAAAGTCAAAATATCCGCTTCAAATTGTATATGTTAGAATGACGTAATTTATTCTCCTTATTACAATATTTTCAATATGAGTAAACATTTTGGTCTGTAAATTGCAAATGATGTAGAACAGATACGAGAACTTAAGACGACAATGTTGGATCTAATATTTGGATGAAAATTCATAGCAGGAATCAGAAGATAACGTTGAAGAAAAATAAGAGTACAATAGAAAAATGCGTAAGTAAAGAGTATTTAGAACAATATCATGATAGTATTGAGGACGATGCATATTTTCACCGGTATGAAAGCGTGATAAATATTTAACCGATGATGATTGTCTTCCATCTTCAAAATATTTCTGCAAAAATGGGTAGAGAAATTTATTTAGGAAATGAATAATACATGGACGAGAGCACATGCATAAAGAATTCGGCTTGAAGCTTGTTACTACAGCAGCAAAGAATGTCCACTAGTTGTAGTCTTCCAGGAGAAGTACAACAAATAGTTGACCAAATAGAGAAAAACGAAAATCAAAGTAAATTCCCTGTGACAAGGAATGACTCGAATTTTCTGTCGAAAAATAGCCATTTTCCGCTGCAGTATAACTCTTTTCTCTTTACTACGTAAGTATGTAGTAGGCGAGAACGTAATGAGCATTCATGAAATTGATTTTTATAACAAAATATGTTTAAGAACTGTAATACAAAAACGTTAATGACATAACTTAATATTAATTTGTAGATACATTGAAGAAAAATAGGAAAGATGCTCTTGGACACAAAGAAATGATTTTTGCAATTTTTTTATTTCATGTTATTTGGCTGTGTAAATTATCGCGTAGCCTGGAAAACGTTTGGTACATAGTTACCTAATTACCCGTAAGGACTAGCATTCAGAAAAGTCTCTAAAATAAGAAATTTAAATTTGTAAACCCTGTGCTTGGTTGCTATCATTCGCCTTACAGTGAACAAAATCATTCTCTGTCCCATTTCAATTCACCATTTTCCTTCAGAATATTTCGCCAAGCCAATCCTTTTTTTAAAATTGAACCGACGTATATTTCGTCCCAATATCTTAGCTTCCACGATCGCGGCGTGGATAGCTTTCCAATTGCGACAATGGAAGGTCAACACCGGAAATGGGTAGCAACTAATGGCAACTGAATGTGGGGCTGTGGTGTAAACGAAGGTTTCTACGTAGGCTGGTGCCAATGTTTGCTCGGCTAACCGGGCGAAGCCACGCACAGACCTGGGAAATGGGGGAAACGACGGTGATATTGCCCAGGACGATGCGACAGGCAGGTAAACACTCGGACATGGTCACCTAAGGCTCCGAGCTCACCGTTGGATGAGCCCTCGTTCCCTTTGTGGAGGCAAAGAATACGGGACACGTGCCTTCAAGGTGTGTTTACTTAAATGTTACGCAGAACTTTAAATAACGGTTATCGGGAAATTGATGTCAATTATTTTTTCCGTAGTTGTGGGGTCAGACAAGGAATTTTAAAATATACTATCGTAAGGTCACCTACTTACGCTTCTTATGAATATAACACAAATATATGCATCTTTTCTGGTAAAAATATCAAATAAGAAACATTAATTACCCGTTAAAAGAGGGCCCATTCCACAAAATAACGTTTAAATTAGTAACATACTCCCGTTATTTTTCCGTCTATAACTAAGGGCTGAATTGGTCAGTTGATTAGCTAACTACGTGGAACGCGTTTTTGTTTAGGTGAAGATGGTCGTAATAATGAGAAGTGAAACCAGAAGAAACTTGTTGAGACTGAAAGTAATTTACGTCTTTCACATCGTTGGCAGCGGACAGTGAAAGACTGAAAAAGATCACTTTGCAGGACGTTCACGTGCGCCTTGGCATGTGTGTGTGTGTGTGTGTGTGTGTGTGTGTGTGATTTGCATGTTACTTGAGAAATAAGCACAACTGACTCGAACTATCAGCATTTTAGATTTTCCCCAAATTCGAGACAGATTTCTATATTGTTTGAAATTGTCCTACTCTTGGTAAGTTGTCTTGAAAAAATTGAGTTTTATTTTAACCCTCGTATTTATTGCTTGTTTTTATGTTCTAGCTTTCCATTGAATTAGTTCTCTGCGTTATTCACATTTTTTATCGTGTTTTAATGCATTACGAATCTGGTGAATAAAGGCTAGTTACACCAGTCTCCACCACACTGAATAACTCTTCTTGCAATTAATTCTACTGTATATCTTTCATTAAAGAATCTACTTTGCTTAAGTTTAGCACATTAGCTATAGTTTTGTAGAATAAAAAAGATCCCAATTTATGTTGCATAATATTTTGACAAACATTTCATTTTTTCAAACACTTGCCGTTTCCAAACACTGGCCAATATACTAATAAATATTTCAGTTACTTTATTTCAGTCAGATTTATAAGTCAATAACACGTACTTCCAGAGTTAGTTATCTTGAACCATCTTTTAAGAGAAAAATACACACTCGTAAATATACATCCTATTTTATTTTTTCTGGGTGAAAACATGTCATTCCCATTATACACCTGAAGTGACAGTTCCATTTCCGAAGCGTCCTATCACACAGTTCCGATAATCTATTACTGAAAAACATAGTTGCTACGGCAACACCTGTGGAAGGAAACATTCGACTCTTTCTGATGTGGGTTTTCGTTCTCACGTGCAGTAAAAATCAATTCAACTACGTGCATCGCCTTTAAAGAAGACCCTCAAGAGGTTCTTCATTTCTTCTCTATCAGTTGAATGAAACACAGAAGATTAGGCTTCCAAAAAAGCTTCTGCTATTGCTCGTCACTAGAACACCACTACAGTGTAACCACGTAATCCTCAAATGTAAATGCATATTCTTTATTAAGATTATAGCACATATGTCCTACTGCAGTACATGCTTCCAGTGATTTTTAATGTATTATGATTATCAATTCCTTAAGCTCTCCGGCCATACCTGAGATTATTTGTTTGATGAATGATGAATTTTATTTGAATGACGATAGAGCAATGGTGTAAATCAGAGGTAGGAGAGAGAGTACAATTCTGAGAAAATTTGCCCGAATTACTTTTTACCACCACAAATTACCTGTGACACGACCGGTATCTGAAGCGCAGTAAACAGCTGTGAAAACATGCGTTTAGGTTGCTAAGCAAGTCAATGCCAGTAAACTGATTTATTGTTGTAATGATTCCGGGCGCGTGAACTGCAGAGGTCACTACGCCGTAAGTGTAATGCATGTTTTTTCTACCGGAGGTGGCGGTGATCTTCCCCCGCTGAATGGCGAGATCCGGCGCCGACCTACCGTCGACTAGCGGTTTTCCCGAACCAGGTATCTCCCACTAACGGGACACCGCTCCAGCCGGAACAATCTCTAAGCCCCCGACCGGTCTCCCGGCATGTGTGGTAGTGAGGTGCATGATAGTGTGTGTGTATAGGGGTGAGGATAGGATAAGGAAGAGAAAAGAAAAATCGCGCGCGGTCCATGGTCCGTTTGGGTACTGATCCGACAACCGCCTGGCGTTGATAGGAGAAATCACGGAAAACTGCCGATCAGAGCAGCCGGCCGTTAGAATTATTTTCCAGTCAGCGATTGAATTCAACCTAGCAGGTGTAACGTATTGTATTAACACAACAGGCAGACCGGCGCCTTGCAGGCACCGTGTCACAGGATTAGGCGCCAGAGAACACTGGGTGAAGAAAGTGTAATGAATAGGTGGAAGCTAGGGGCGGAGGCACTCCTAGGTATTTTGGGAACTTCCACAAATCCATGGGAAGGGATGCCCAAAAAGCGTGGCGGCGCGACAGTGACATGAAGTGCCGCACGAAAGCGAGATGACATTGCGTGTCACGTGGTCCGGAAGTTATATAATCGATAGTGCAAGGCGCGGGGGTAGGTATTGAGCTGAGTGAAAACCTCGTGCGAACGCAAAAAACTTGCGCCCAGGGCGGTGCGGATACGAGCTATGCTAGTACGGCAACCCATGTGTTGGGATGCCGCTGTGGAACACTTTTTCCATGGGTGACTGTGGTCGCCAGGGTTCTACGCTGTGCGCGTAAGCTCGCTGAGGAGTGCCGAGGGCCACGAGTCAGGCAGATGTTCATCATTTAAGAATCGCTCTTGCGATCGGAAAATAGGGTCTATCAGAACTGTACATAACTAATCAAACTATTTATTTGTAAATACTTATTAATAAATCTGTAAATATCTGACACTCGTGTCTGTGATTGCTGTTGTGTTTCCACGACGTCACACTGGCAAGTCGAAAATTCTACTGCCGTCGGGACTCGAGCCTAAGACCTCCCGGTCAGAGGCACTGCAGCGACATCAGTTGAACTGAGCCCATTTTCCCGATGCAATGCAAGTAGAAAAAAACGTTCTATGGACGCATGTCTAACGACCTCAGCGGGCAATTGACAGCGCTAATACCGCGACCCCACCCCCCAAGGCGCCACCACACAGCGCGCAGAGCAAGCGAAACCGCGAGGCATGGTGTACCCCAGGGGCCACTCCGCGGTGCAACAGGTCGAGCGACGGATGACGGCTGGCGGGCGACGGGCAAGGGGCGACGAGCGACGGACGAGGTGCGAGAGGGGCGGGGGCGCCTTCGATCGGAAACGCGCCCTCCCCCGCCACCCCACCCCCGCGCGGACAAATAGACGAATCAGCTTCTTAATGGCTTTTGTCTACATCACCCGATTACGAGGCACCGCCCCCGGGCTGGCCGCGATCGCCGCTGCCCTCGCCACGACGAGGGAGTGGGGGTGGTTGTGGCGGCGCTCCGCTCCCTCCTGCCCTCGGGTCACACCCCCTCGGGAACCGACCGCTGCTGTTTGCCCGAAACGGCCCGGCGGCGGCGGCGGGGACGCGGGCGCCGAACGGAGCGGTGGCGATGGCGAACCACGACGAGCACGTAGCAGGCGATGCCGGTGCCGAAGCGCAGCTGCCTTGGTGAGAAGTACGTCAACGCGGGGAAAGCGATGGCATTAAAGTGAGGTGAGTTCGATAAAAATAAAAAGATAAATGAGAGGTTAAGAGAGTTGTTATGTGTTTAGTACTGACTAAAAACGTTAGAGCACCATTCAAGTTGAGAATGAGGGTCGATTAACAGAACAGTTTGTTAACAATCGGACAGCAGTATTTTAAGACACTTCTTGTCGGAAGTGGCCAAAATATTGGCATCAACGGCTTGTGAGTTGTGAAGTGTCTTTTGCTAACAGCTGTTAGAAAAAAGTTATATTAGAAATACTCTTTAAGCAATGACAGAAGACGATGGTAGACAAAGGAGTGTAGCATCTGTGTAAGAGGAGTCGCTTGCAACTGAATTCATCCGAAACTGAAGCAATCAGTAATGGTTACGGAAGAGACACGAGCAAAGTTGACGGGAGTAACATAAACACGTCAGATTTCAACGACTTACAGCATGTTTGAAAGTTTCAACAAAATTGTGGAAGTTGTACTGCAGTAGACAGTGGATAGAAAACAAGTTACGAGAGCAATTTTGGAATCAATAACAGAAACGATGACAGGAGATGACTAAAGTGATCCAGTGCCAACGATAGGACAACATCCTCACTCTTACAACTCCCTAAAGGGGATGAAAGAAGGTACTAGAACTTAGTATTGTTGCCGGGTATGAATGATGGATACCAAAAACAAGTTACTCGGCAATAATTCTACCATCTACAATCAGCCGTTCGCGATGGTTGCCGCAACGAAGCAACGGGAACTGGAACAATCAGTTATGTCAACGGCAGAGAGAACGTGGGCGAGAGATGTGGGCGTCAGGAACCAGAGACGAGAGACCGTATAACTGCGTTAGAAGGTAAATAACGCGGAAATTTGCCTTCGCCACTCTGCAGAAGTTCGGGAAGGAAGACAAATTGCGGATGCGTGAGGTAAGTTGGCGGATGGGTGTTGAGCGTTGAGAGGCCCTCAGACAAAGTCACGGGAACTGACTCGATGTGAGATTACTGGAAAGACGGGTTCGGAGAAATACGGATTGCATCACACTCGGAAAACGTCAATGTAATACGAGATACGAGAAAGCTATTAGATAGTGTTTCACTGTTTATTGAGGGAACAAAAATTTATTATGATAATCCAAATCAAACAAAATCATTTTCAAAACCGTTAAATTTATTACAAAATATTAATAAAATACTGCTTTTGATTTTATTATCTCGCCCTTACGAACGTAAGAAGAGAAATTATTGTACCCGTGCTCCGGAAAACGGCGAATTTCGACGCAAAAACTTTTATTTCCGGGTCCTGCAAATAAAAAAGTGGATAAATCATGTTAATATAGGTATAATGAGAATATAAAATCGTATTCAAAATGGCTGTCCTAATTTTTATATGTGTACGAAGAAACCCTGGGCTAAATGAAGCTATATTTGTAACATTCCGACATTATTCTTTAAAAATAGGTTTAGTTGTCAATCATTTCAATAAAATATCAGCAACTAAAATTAGTAGTATCAGGTTTTTAAAGTATTTTCAAACATTGAGTATATTACAAAATAACATTTTATCCTCCACGCAACGATACAATTGACGACATCCTGCGTAAGAAACTTACGGTCATACCATTTTAAGATGTTTACACTTTGTGGGGAAAGTTGAATTCTCCCAGTAACTCGCTGCCGTGACAAACGAGAGGAAAAACAAACCGAGAACGAACCCAACAAACTTGGCCGCCGAGCGCGCCGCTAAGGATGGGGAAGCTCTTCTCGTCACAGCGGAGCAGTTCCTCGACAGAGGGCGCTGGTTCTTGGAACAGCCTACCTGCTTTATCTCTCAAATCACTCCAAACAATTTAGTATTCAAAAAACATGCTACAATATCAAATTAATCAACTGAAAGGAAAAAAAATATGTTTTCAATGTTTTAAAGAATGTTCCGGTATTTTTCATTGAGAAAAAATATAGAAAAAGTAAGATCGTTGATGCTCAGTAATAAAATAAAATTCTATTGCATTCGCTGAACTACAATATTTAAGTGTACTTTTATCTGTTTGAACACGACATACAGAAAAATTAGACGTTACATAAAATACAAATATTTGGAATTATTTGTATGTATTTATTTGGCTTTTGAAAGCTAGCATAGTTCTAGCGGTGTTCCCAGGCCTGAGCCTGTATTTGACTTCTTTAAATCACTAATGAGTCACAACAAGATTCCTAACCTAAAGTATTTTCTACATCAGTTTGATGTAGAATTTTCATTAAATAATCTATAACTTGAATAATTATTTGAATTGGGATTCTCGAAATAATTGATTTTTAGTCTATCATCCTACAATTTCTAAATTCTTACGAATAGATAAAAAAATAAAAGATTTAAAAGCCAAACTGACTTACAAAAAACAAACTTTTCAAATGTTATGACAAAAGTTTTACATGGAAATACTAAGTGTATCGTGGAAGTATAGGGGAGTTGTATTATTTTTTTAAATAAGATATCATCCAAAATGTTTAAGTTTTTTAAAATATTTTTATTAATTTTATCTGTTATAATGATGACAAAATACAAAATATATGTTTCATTGTGAAGAATTACGGGTGTTGCAAAGAATGGCATCATAAATGGGTTCTTACTTTCTCCTAGCAACATAAATGTGTGAATAATTTTTACTCCACATACATAGTGTACTTGTACAAGGTGTGTGAAACTCTTCAAATTTTTAATAACAAGGAGAAAGCAAACTCACCTAGTTTCACGGAATTTGAACCTCCAATCCCTAGCTTTTCGCTAGTCATTTTGTCGTCGCATCTTCTCTCTCTCTTGGGGGTCTGTTCTCAAAATACTTCCTCCAAAGGCTTACACAAGTATAAAATACCATTTTCTCTTTTGAATGAGCGAACGAGTTGACGTCACATCTTGCTCTTTATTTCGTTTGCATCTTTTTTTTCCCTTATTTATTCCAGGTATTAATTCCCTTTATTTACGTTTCGCAGTGCTCCAGATTCCTCTCCACGGGCGCCGCGACGACTCTCGGGAATTACGGCGAATCCGCAGGCTGAGGTTTCCGCGCGCCGCGCCGCGCCGGCGCCTCGGGGGCTCTGCTGCGAAATTCGCGCGGTCGCTGGAAAGCGCCCCGGCCACCGCAGCGCAGGTGGGCGGATGAACGCCGCGGCGGTGCGGGTGCGAGAGAGATGGCCAATGCGGAGGCGGAGGGGGTGCGAGTGCAGAGCAGGGTGTAAGGAGATAACTTGAAACGCGAGCTGTGGGGAGTGCGAGAGAGAGAATGCCAGGGCGGGAGGTGCAAAAGAAATTGCAATAATAAGAGCGTTAGAAGTACGAGGAAAGGAAAATGCAGAGAGCGAGAGGTACGATGAAGAAAGTATTACGGAGGCAGGGGGTAAGGAGATGGCGAATGCCCAGGCGGAGGAGGTTCGAGGAGAGCGAGAGAATGCAGAGGCGGTGAGGGTGCGAGGAAAATGCGGGTGACAGGGAGGTTAAGAGAGATGGTAGATACGGAGGTGGAGAGGTGCGAAGAGAGAGAATGCGGAGACGGTGGAGGGTGCGAGGGAGAGAGAGTATGCGGAGGCGGGGGGGTTGTAAGGGAGATGATGAATGCGGAGGCGGAGGAGTGCTAGGGAATGAGCGAATGCGGAGGCGGGGAGGGTGCGAGGGAGAGAGAGAATGCCGGGGCGGGGAGGTGCAAGGGAGATTGCGAATGTGGAGGCGTTGGGGGTGCGAGCGAGAGAAAGAATGCGGAGGCGATGGGGGTTCGGGGGAGAGAGAGAACGCGGAGGCGGGAGTGAGTGGAAGAGAGATGTCGAATGCGGAAACGGAGGGTGCGAGGTAGAGAGAGAATGCGGAAGTGGTGGGGTGCAAGGGAGAGTGAATACGGAGTCGGTGGGGGTGCGAGGGAGATGTTGAATGCGGAGGCGGTGGGTATGCGATGGAGAGAGAGAATGCGGTGGCGGTGAGGGAGGGGAATGAAGAAAGGAGCGGGCGTGGGTGACACCCGATGAAGAGCGCCAGCGATAATGGCGGTGGTGGTGGCGGAGTGGTCGCCAGAGGTGAACGTGGAGGGGAGGCGAGGGAGGGGTGAGGGTGGAGGCGGAAGGATGGGGAAAATTGGCGAGGGGGAGGGGAAGGTATATGCGCAGATGTGAGAAGGGAGCGTGAAATGAGATGATCACAAGCGTCGGGATGGGTGGCGTCGAGGAAGGTAGCGTGGTGGGCGTGGAGGGATGGGCAGAGGGGTGGCAGAGGGCATAATAGCAGTGGCTACTAAGCAACAAGAGCAGAGGTAAGATGTGCGGCATGTTGGGCTGGTCCAGAGTAGTGCGGCAGTAAGACAACGGGAGGAGAAAATAGAGCGACGGCGATGAATTTATTGATTATTTGTCATTCCGGGCGCGTCAACTATTAGAGTCATTAGTCCCGTAAGTGTAGTTCATGTTTTCCTCGTGAGGTGACGGTTGTCTTCCCCAGAGCATGGCAAGATCCGGCGCCCACCTACCGTCGACTAGCGGGGTTTTCTCCAACCAGGTATCTCCCACCAGTGGGGCACCGCCCCTACCGGGACAAGCTCTAGGCTCCAGACCGGTCTTCTGACATGTGCGGTAGTGTAATGCATGTGAGTGTATTTATGTGTAAGTGAAGGGTGAGGATAGGAGGAAGACGGAAAGATCGCGCGCGGTCCGTGGCCCGTTTGTTAGGGTACTACCCCGGCATTCCCTTGGAGATGATCGGAGAAACCACTAAACACTACCGACGAGGGTAGCCGGCCGCTAGAATTCTCCCCCAGATAGCGACTGAATTCGATCTAGTGTAAGGTAGAGTCGAAACGACGGCGATGGAGTGATGGAGAAAGCAACGATACGCTATTCGGGATACGCGAGGAAGGGCGGCAGCGGTGCTTGTAATATTGACGGCGGAGAGAGTGGAGGCGAGGGTCTCAGCGGCAGTGATGGTGATGGTGGCGGTGACGGAGGTGGAAACGGGCAGTGGGAAGACGAAGCGAGACATGACGACGGAGGCAGCAGGAAGTGGGAGCGGCGGGGGTACTGGCGGGAGAGTGGCAACGGAGATCAGCAGAGGCTAAAGGCAGGTGCGGCAGCGGAGAAGGCCGGCGACTGCAAAAGGGGGTCACGGTGGCTCTCGAAAAGTGAAGCAGTACCCTACCAAACGGGCCACGGACCGCGCGCGATGTGTCTTTCCTCTTCCTTGTCCTATCCTCTCCCCTCACACACACACACTTACACTAACATGCACTACACTACCACATATTCCGGGAGACCGGTCGGGAGCTTAGAGCTTGTCCCGGCTGGGGCGGTGCCCCGCTGGTGGGAGAGTCCTGGTTAGGGGGAAACCCCACTAGTCGACGGTAGGTCGGCGCCGGATCTCGCCATCTAACGGGGGAAGATCACCGCCATCTCCCGAGAAATAAAACATGCACTACACTAACGGGACTCATGACCACAGTAGTTGACGCGCCCGGAAACACGAAAAAATCAATCAATCAATCAATCAATCGAAAAGTGGAGGCAATAAGAGCGGCGGCGATGGAGACGTTGGGTGCGGAGTGACAGCGGAGGCGTAGCGAAGAGCGAATGCAAAGGCGAAGGAGAGAGTAGGGGTTGCAACGTAGGCGGGAATCAAGAGGTACCGCAAAAGAAGGGTTGATGATGGATAGTTAATGTCCGTTAATGCCTTATTTTACGTGGCGAGACTCGGGCGATCAGCCCGCTCTTCCCGTCTGACCACGTAAATGTTGCTACGCTCCTTTCACCATATAGCGGAGAAAGGAGGTATTATCTTGGGCGACGAAACAGGCGGTTTGAATTTAGCTTAGCGGCTTCTTTTAGCCTTGAGGATCTTTTACATGCAGCAAATCTACTACATGGGATACACGACTTTACTCCCCCTCCGAAGAAAGACGTACGAAGGATTTTTTCGATCTTAAAAATCCACGACTTTAATCGGATTTGAATCCGCAAACTTTGATATAACAGTCCGATAGGCTATCGGCTACACTAACCGTTATACCACCGAATCCACGATGGTGGCGGCAGAGGAAAAGAATTGGCGGAGGCGATACTGAGAGGAAGAGTAACGGCCATGCAGTGGCGTTGTGGGATCGGGAGCGAGGACTAGCCGGTCTCTAGGAGGGACACATGCGACGATGGTGGAGCCGAAAAAGTTTAGACCAGGGGAACGGCGAATGTGTCGTGGGTGGTAGGACGAGTAGGTGCAACAACATTCTGGGCGGCGGCAGAAACGTGTTGGTGACGTGAAAAGAGACGGATGCGATGCTACTAGGGAAGGAGCGACACAGGACACCGCTATTGCGGCGGCGGCGGGGATCTTTGGAGATGGAGTGGGGGGAGTGTACGTCAGTAGTGGAGGGAGACGGGACGGGAGCAGAGTAAACGGTGGGGGAGCGGCTGGGGCGGGGTAGAGGACGGGAGCTGCGGGGAAGGATAGGGGCCGACGGCGGCGGGGAGGAGTGTTTGAGGGGCAGGCAAGGTTAATGGGGACAGGAGTAGGGGCTCAGGCGACTGCAGCGTTGGAGGGGACTCGGGAAGAAGTGTAGATGAGGCGATGACGATGGCAAGGGCGAGGGTGCGGGCTAGGGCGCGGACGAGGGCGAGGGTGAGGGCGAGGGTGAGGGTGACGGCGACAACGAGGGCGAGAGAGAGGCGCGAGCGAGGGCGTGGGCGTGGGCGACTGCGAGTGCAAGGGCGAGGGCAAGGGCGAGGGTGAGGGTGCGGGACACGACGAGGGTGAGGGCGAAGGCGAGGGCGTGGGTGACGGCGAGAGCGAGACGCCGGCGTGGGCCCGGACGCGGGCGAGAGGCACGAGCGCGGGTGAGGTGTGGGTGACGGTGTGGGTGAGGGTCAGGGAGAGGGAGAGGGCGAGGGCGATGGCGCGGGCGAGGGAGCTGGCGAGGGCAAGGACGAGGACGAGGGCGAGGGTGAGGGTGCGGCCACGGCGCGGCGTGGCAAGGACGAAGGCGAGGGCGAGGGTGAGGGCTGTATGAGGGCGTTGGCGAGGGATGAGAGGGCGCGTGAGTCGAGGTGGGGGCGCAGGTGAGGGTGTGGGTGATCTATGCGGCGAGGGTCAGGGAGAGTGGAGGGCGTGGGCGAGGGCGAGATGGCGCGGGCGAGGGCGAGGGCAAGGACGAGGGCGAGGACGAGGGCGAGGGTGAGGGTGCGGGCCACCGCACGGGCGAGGGCAAGGACGAGGACGAGGGTGAGGGTGAGGGCGAGGGCGACGTCGAAGGCGAGAGCGAGGCGCGGGCGCGGGTGAGGGCGTGGGTGAGGGTGAGGGAGAGGGCGTTGGCGAGGGCGCGCGGGCAGGCGAGGGCGAGGGAGCGGGAGTGGGCGAGGGCCAGGGCGCGGGCGAGGGCGAGAGCGTGGGCGGCATCCGGAGCATCCAGGGGAGAGGCGGCGGCGGCGCTGGGGGCGTCGCGACGGCGCCGCGGAGGGCGTGGGAGGGCGGCTGCTTGGAAGCTGCAGGTCGTTCGCTCTTGGACAAACATTTTTTGGCAGGTGCT